>RCAB01000276.1:0-85564 GCA_003640385.1 Setaria digitata | reverse complement strand
AAAAAATCGCCTTTAAAACAAAGTTATTATTCAGCTCCTGTATATTACCAGTAGAAACATAAAATTTAAGGAAAGTAAATTTATAGCAGTAGTAATTCCCTCACCAAAGACAATCATTTCAAATAAACTTTAGTAAAAACACACGTTGTAGGGCGTAAAAATATGTGAAAGACCAGTCCACAAAAACACGGTGTACAGAACAAAAGCTAGCGTCAGATGGGTGGCTAAGCGATATTCCGAAACACGAGGTATTTCTTTGTTAGAATTGTTGTTTGGATCCAATCCTGACTTTACCATCCACCAACCAATCAATCCCTAGAAAGAGTGTGAATAATGGCCACTCTCGGACTTCTTTGGTTTAAAAAAAACGTAGGATTTGGAACAGAACTTCTAGTTATCAAATAAGCAACCGAGTTAATATAAACAAAATAACTTATAACTTACTTGAAAGCAAATCAGAGTGCCAGCAATAAGCATCCTTTTTTTCATTGCAGAAGAAAAGCGACCTTTAGCCCAGAAACATGCACAAGGAACCAGGAAAACGATACCAAGTGCTCGTCCCCACATTCGATGAATGTATTCCATTGCCCATATAAATTTAAATTCTGCCAATGTCATCTCTTCATTGCTACTTTTGCTAAAGTATGGTAGATTATGAATTCTTTTATGAACCCAACTTAAGAAACGAAGAAAAATCAGCATTGTTTAGTACCACATCATGTTCTATAAATAGCCGAAAATTGAAAAAACCAAATCAATCAAATATTATTAAACTAGTCCTGCTCGATATGTTAGTAATAAACAACTTACAACTTATATTCCGGGAATTGCTTATAACGTTCAAATTCGATTTCCCACTGCTCCTTACCCCATGGTGGTTTCATTGTACGGAACAAATCCCAATTAACCATACTAAGTCCTGATTCAGTCAACCTGAAAATTCTAAGTAATTTTTAATTTTGAACTAATTACACAGATTAAGAAACGGCGAGAATATGCTGGAAAATTGAATCGCACCTGGTAACACCACCCAAAGCAACCGCACCATAAACCATTCCAGCGCATCCTAATAACCACGCTCCGATTGTTCGACGCTGTGATGGGGTTAGGTGACATGACAGTGGAACTCCAAGCACTACACGTCTTTGGAGAGAATCTGATCTGAAGCGAATAAGAATAGCTTCATCAATTAGCGAAATGATAATCAACATCAACAGGTCCCCGAAAGAACCATAAGAAAAAACATGATCCCTATCATTTGAATTGCAATTGCTAACAGTTCGACGTAAATTCCAATCAATCAAAAGCACTAACATTCGCGAAAGTTTAAAGAAGGTTAGTGTTTGTCTGATGTTATTACCAAATAATGGACCAGTAAGAAGTGATGCTTTTCCAATGTTGATAGATGTTCGACCAGACAAAAGGTGAGTAAGGAATGACATCGCTGAAATACATTTCCTTTATTTTGTTTTCTATTTTTAATTTTCGTTCGTTTTTCTTTTGTTATAAAATTACTATAATGAGTGTAAACAATAATGAACAAATAAAGAAGCATTTTCCATTTAATATAAAACTGTACTTGTTGTAAATGCAAAATATTAACAACCTCATATACGGTTGATTGTAGTCAGCTTAATCTCAAGCAAAAAAAAAAGAAGAAAAAAATGATTTATAAGCAAACTCTATTACACAGAACTGAGAGAGGTAACACCACAATAACAAAATTCTACTACAAAAATGATATGATCTATTTGCTATATTGAAACAGTGTTATTTTATAGTACAATTATTTTTGTGGGTTACCTCACAAACTGTTAAGAAAAGATGCTAAAGCTTTCAGACAATCCATACCTGAACACAAATGGTTAAGGGTTAAAATTTTGGAAAGCTGAATTAGCCAATCTAAGATTATCCTATTAAATGAAGAATTAATAGGAAGACCTGAAGAAAAAAGCCTTAAGAGAAGAGAAAGACCTAATCTAAATCTCACTAATTAATCCGATTTCAACGCAATAATTAAATACGAGCGTAACAATATGAAGCAATATGGTTGGACTAGTTGTCGACAATCACATTAAATCAAGTTGAAAAAAAGAATACTGACTTGAAATGGCTTAAATACAACGAGGTATGCTAATTTTAACTTTGAACCAATATTTTTGGCTGAAAGAGCAGAAATAATTCAGACTGAGGAAAAAAAAATAAGACACAACAAAACTAGAGGGAACAAAACGGTAAATTATGAAGAATGGTAAAAAGTTTAGTGATACGACATCACTATGAAAGATTAATCTAATTACAACAAGATAAATGGGCATAAGTCAGAAAGGACTCTAATTAAATAAGGTATATTTAAGTAAACGATACTTATTCAGCTATTTCTTAACTATCCAAATACTGCGTAATCTTCTCGCTATTGAGTCTAATACACCAAGTGGTCATTAAACAGCATATAATTTAAAGAAATTTCTAAATCGTCCATTACATAGCTTGATTTCACTTTTCGTAGCATCGACAAACCAGACTGCTGTTTCTATTGATGTCAATGGAATGAAGATCTCAACCACTGTTATAGGCGTAGAAGAGAACTTTTGAGCAGTAACTTATCGCGTGGATATAAAAACAGTACCTTAACAATTAACATAAGACAAGCATCTCATATTTTAACAGTATTCACCGGTAGTTAAAACATAAATATTCACTGGTGCTGAAAATTAAAAGCATCTCCGACTTTACGGGTGAAGAACAAATTAGAAATTTGGGAAGCATGAAATTCTCCGAAGTTTAGGAAAACATCCGGAAAGAAAACATCAAGGATTTTGTTTTTTCTGATATAAGGGAAATTTCGGAGTAAGGCCTAGTGTTTCAAATTTGAAACGCCAATACGCAACAACCATTCGATCCCACACATTTCCAAAGTCGCTCATTGCTGGACGGACATCCAGTACAGTGAACAATTTCGATTTTGGATCAACAGCGCCACCATCATAAAAATCGATCACATAATGAACCTAAAATTTTGTATTATTTTAATGGTAATGAAGGTAACGAATTATGAAAACGACAAAAATATCTATTTCACAATAAGCATACTGCAATCACTTAAAGAGCAACTGTCCAGTCTGCTCGCTCATATTCTAAAATGAAAGCAAAAGTTCCTCGGCTTCCGCAGAAAGAAAATTCCATGGGTTCAAAAGGTCCAAAACAAAATTTTAATACTTACAGATATGCAAAGAATTTCCACCCTGCTCTCGTCCCTTTTTCTACCAGATAATTCCCCACTAAACCCACTAATCCTATCAGAAGTTGAAATTTTAAATTCGACCCTCTTAGAAATATAAGTTAAAAAAAGAACAAACAAACGTCTTTTTGTCCACATCGATCTACTGTCCAGTCATGCCGATCAAATGGCAAATCGTATCTGAAAATAGGGATTCCTTTAGATGAATTCACTATTGGAAGAATTTTGAAGGAAGCTAGTTGTAATTGCAATTCATAATCCCACTTCTACTAAAGTCTTCGAAAAAATTATTCATAATGAACCCTAAACAAAACAAACCCCAACAGCTGTCTTATTCGCGCTCGTGGGGAAATCTTTTGCGAATTGCCATGGAAATGTTTCAACTTTGGACAGTCACATTCACTGCAACTTACTATTTATAAGATGCGATATTAATTATAAATTAATGAAAAGCTTTTTGGATTTATCAAAGTTCAGCTGACTATGAGAAATACGTGAAGAAGGGATAAAATACGTAATCATATTTCCAATTTACTCAGTAATCATATTTTCAATTTACTAAATTTCTCGATAAAGAAAAATACTATAGAGGCTCAAACAATTTCGAAAAGCATGAACTAAAAAAAATGCTAGACTTAAGCATCAATTGCAACTGCACTAAAAAAAATAACTAATTACAAAGAAATGTTTCCTTTAAAAAAACCTAACGGATGCAAAAGCATTTCCCATTTTAAGATTTCACGCCACACTTCTTCGTTATTTGCGTTATGAATTTTGATAATTTTATTCATATCTGTCGCGCTAATCTGATCATCCTTCCATTGCCATCCTGCAATAATCGTCGATAGGTGTTTTAACATATAATTTTTAACAAATTATAAAGGAAAAATCTACAAGAAAATCGCCAATATTTTATAAACTAACAATACCTTTCCTCAACATTGCGTTCCAAAACATTTGTTCCGACGGATATTCCCAGTAACCATCCTCTGTAGCTTTCGGAATTGTAGATCGCTGCCGTTCAGTACTTAACGGAAATGGTTGACCAGGAGAAGGCTTTTGATTAGGTTTAGGCATCTGTAATCTATGAGACATATTTAATGGTAAAAGAATGCAAAATAGAACATCTGAATATTTCTCAATCAAACCATTAATATAACAAACTACGCAAAGAATATTCCATAACAAGAATTGATGAAAGGTAACTTACAGCATTTAGCACACTGAATTCAGACTCCGAAGTACATCCATCACTTTTATTTCCCGATATATCTTGATGCCTTGGGCATCCTGAAGCTACTGCTTGAGCAACATTTTCCTTCTCAGCTCCAGGCTGACTTTTAGCCGATTCGTATGGGCAATTGAGCTTTGATGCCTAAAATTAGTAAAGTCTTATGCCGATGAAATATGAAATAAAACATGAGATAACAAGTACTACTATAGCTGAAAACTGAAAGTATTACCTTAGGTTGAGGAGATTCATACGATGACTGGAATGACTGCCAATTGCCCATTTTGTTGGATTCTGACACGAAACAATTCTGCAACCAAATAAATTTATATCAGTAATAACGGACTGCTGGAACATATAAATAACTGATCATAGCAGAAAGTAACTGATCAAGCAATTAAGTGACATCACGTAAGTAAACAAGTGATCAAATATATAAGCAATTAATTGAATACATATGTGACTAATCAAATACGTAAGTGACTAAGCAGACGGATAAGCAATCGACTGAATACGTCAATGAAGCCTACGTGTATACAAGCAAGAGCGAACTTGAAAGGCAAGACTTTACGTCAGCAAGTCACGTCGGACCGTGTTCTGAGCCGTGAATCGTTTAGTAGTCAGTAGCCGCTAAATACCGAAAAGTCATTGGCGCTGGGATTTGAAATGTCTTGAAGATGGTGAAAATGTAGGGATACCGGTGAGGTCAATCTGAGTTCGTCTGGGTCAGGTGGTCCAGTTGCATCATCCGAATAAGAGCTTCAACTTCCTTTTCACTACTTCCTCTCTTTCTCATTTTCCTTCAGCTATCGCAGTTTCTTCTCCTTTTCCTAAATCAAACAAATAACAATATTGGCTGCAACAAAATCTTACATAAATTCACTTTTGTCATCGGGATTTATGAGATTATGTTGGTGATTCAGAATCACCAGTATGTCCCAGATATACCTGTGGCATGTCCCAGATATACCTGTAAGCGGGCTTCGTGAATTTCTTTGCATATTGATGCAGTAGCATGCATATCAGTACTTAATTCTTCCTCTATCACATACCTTTTCACTTTCCCGCTTATCTTATCATGATGAATCATTGTGCTGATCCACTCTCGATGACTGGATCAGTTCAGTAATCCATCCTTTGAAAGTAATTAAAGTAATTGGAGCACTTTTCAATTATCTTTTGATAATGATAATGCAGGGAAGATAAAGAAATTGATGGAGAAACTGAATAATTAATTAAATAGCTCTCATTTTAATGAATATGGGAGGTTTTTCTGTTCACATGTTGATATTAGAAATGTTAAATAAAAAGGATTAATCGGTGTAACTAATGCTAAATATCATAGCATAAAATAATCATAATAATCGTGTAATTAGCACAGGAAATAGAACATGAAATTGATTACCATTATCGACATAATTAAAATTTGAGATGCTTCATTAACAGTAGTAGTTGTACACGTGTGTAACTCATTTTATCAGTTTAATTTAGTCTAATAATTCGTTCAGTTATTCATTGCATCAACTAATTCACTATTTTAATTATCATTATAAAACTTGAAAAGGAAGATGACTAGTCATTTTTATTTTTCATCCCTAATATTACCATATAATGAATCTTTCTCATGCAATTTTTTTTTTTTTTTAATGTAAATTTGAATTATTACAAAATATGTTCGCTGTAAATCTCTCTTATTGTACAAAACATATTTTGTATATAATTTTTTTTTTTCCTAGTGTAAATTCGAGATATTATGCATAAGAAATATGTTTTGCATACTTTTTTTTTTTTTTTTAATTTGTTTCAAAAGAAAAGAAATGGTAAGTTGAGAAATATTTATAAAGGAATTATTTGAATTAGCAGTTAGTTGATCGGTTCTTGGACATCGGTGCGGTTGTTGCATTTGTTGGCTCTTCATTTGGCGGCTTCTTCTTGGCAAAGAGTTACTATTACTCATTGTTTGATTTTGAGGTAGACATTTATGCATTTATGTGTTTCATAAACGTTTCTTCTTCCCTCACCACTACCCTATTCCTATCCTCTTTTGTTTATTTATTGCTTAGAGCGCGTAACTTGTTATTGTCATTTGCTGCTTAGATTTGTAGTTAGTGCGGATTTAAATTATCAATTAGTTGGTAAAGTGGAATTTGCGACGGTGATCACTGATGTTTATATCATTTCTGGATAAAATATCAGCGATAGGTGCAAGAAGAATCAATAATATACTAATTACATCATTTATTTTGCTATTAAATGATTATGTTACTTTGTCTTGCTGATCATGTCATCAGCATGGTGAGTTTTTGCTTTCAGAAGTTATCGGTTTATTATCACGTACAGAGCTGGTCATCGATTTTGGGTTGTAGGAAAAAAAAAGTGTTGCACTGTGAAAGGATATCGGTGAAGAAAGCTTAGAGAAATAAAAGAAATAGCTAGATTGTCAAAACGATGAGAGAAATTTTGCAAGTTCAAGCTGGACAATGTGGGAATCAAATCGGCACAAAAGTTCGTGAAGTTTTTCGGATATTTATAATTTATTTATAATTTTTATGCAAAATCGTTTTTTTTTTTTTTTAATGCAAATATAAGTTTGAAAAGAAAATATGGTGTTAAGAAATGAAATTTTGGGCGAATGGTAAAAGAGGTAATTTTGGTGAAACTAATGGTTGTAGCGTGATTCAGTGTATGTGTTATATCTCTTACATAAAAGGTAGAACTAATAAAGTCCGTATTTTAATATTGTATGTTGTAGTTTTGGGAAGTTATATCAGATGAACATGGCATACAGCCTGATGGTGCATATAAGGGTGAAACTGATTTACAACTGGAACGCATCAATGTGTACTATAATGAAGCAAGCAGTTAGTCATTTGGTTTCGAAAAAAAAAAAAATCTTAGGTTTTTAGGTGGCTGTCAGAAACAGTTTAATGTATGACTTCATCAATTTTTTGAACTTGTCCTACTTGATGTGATCGCAGTTTTGTGTGACAGTTACCTGTTTTTGTCAGGTGGCCGTTATGTTCCGCGTACCGTTCTGGTTGATTTGGAACCTGGCACTATGGATTCGGTTCGCAATAGTCCATATGGAAAGCTCTTTCGTCCTGATAATTTTGTCTTTGGCCAAAGCGGTGCGGGTAACAATTGGGCTAAAGGGCATTATACGGAAGGCGCAGAACTAGTTGACAATGTTTTGGATGTTGTACGCAAAGAGGTGGAAGGATGCGACTGCTTGCAAGTCAGATTTGTTTATATGGTTTTTTTTTTTTTTAGTTTTTTCCGTTTGTCAAATACATTCTTTAATGTGATGCTTGACATCATAGCTAACTTGAGGAAGTTATCGATGTTTTCAGGGGTTTCAACTAACGCATTCGCTAGGAGGTGGCACAGGCTCTGGTATGGGTACCTTGTTAATTTCGAAAATTCGCGAAGAATATCCGGACCGTATCATGAGCACCTTCTCGGTCGTTCCTTCACCAAAGGTTTATTTAATTCTCTTTTCATACACTTGTCATAAATTGTGGAAATGTGAAACCTTTAACTTGATCCTACCCTCGGTAGGAAACTGATTTATTCTTAAGGGGAAATTTCTAAAATTGAAAGTAAAACTTTTGGAAGTTTTCTTCTGTTTTTTATTTCTGTGATAGAATCACAGAACCTTTATTTTAGGTCTCGGATGTTGTGCTGGAACCATATAATGCCACTCTTTCGGTTCATCAGTTGGTTGAAAATACAGATGAAACATTCTGTATCGACAACGAAGCACTCTATGATATTTGCTTTAGAACGCTGAAGTTGACAAATCCGAACTACGGTGATCTCAACCATTTGGGTGTGTCATGACAACTTTAATCCCAGTCTTCAAATTCACACTTTATAGTCATCTATGGCAAGCTTTTGTGATATAGTAATTACAGAAACTAGATGGAATTCATAATGAGATTTGTTTAGTCTCAATGACAATGTCCGGCGTGACAACCTGTCTTCGTTTTCCTGGTCAACTTAATGCTGATCTCCGTAAATTGGCGGTGAACATGGTTCCATTTCCACGTCTTCACTTTTTCATTCCTGGATTTGCAC
The DNA here is from genome assembly GCA_003640385.1 of Setaria digitata. Taxonomy (NCBI): domain Eukaryota; kingdom Metazoa; phylum Nematoda; class Chromadorea; order Rhabditida; family Setariidae; genus Setaria; species Setaria digitata. The sequence goes on along the minus strand of RCAB01000276.1, from coordinate 77,015 downwards.
CACTTTTTGCACGTGGAGCAGCTGCTTATCGCGCACTTACCGTTGGTGAGCTCACACAGCAGGTCGGTTTTTTTTTTTTGCATGCTTGAGGAATCCACAATTTGTCTTTGTAGGTTAATTTGGTATTACATTCTTAGGGGAAGATTTTGTCGGATGAGTTTTAGGTTTTCGATGCGAAGAACATGATGGCTGCATGTGACCCACGACATGGACGTTACCTCACCGTAGCAGTCATGTTTCGTGGTATGATGTCGATGCGTGTATGTTTTACAGTTGATTCACTTCTTTTTTTTTTTTTTGTTTTGCTCTTTTGTAATTTTTTTCTTTTTCTGTACTTAACAGTAAAGTGGATTGTAGGAAGTGGACAATCAGATGTTCAATGTGCAGGACAAGAATTCATCTTATTTTGTGGAATGGATTCCAAATAATGTTAAAACGGCCGTTTGTGATATTCCTCCTCGTGGTCTGAAAATGAGCGCTACCTTCATAGGTAATTCAACGGCTATTCAGGAACTTTTCAAACGTATCTCGGAACAGTTTGCCGGTATGTCTTTTTTTTTAACTTCGATGGTTGATAATGATATTCTGAAATTGTAAAAAGTCGTTTTGTTTTCCTGTTTTGTTTGCTTTAAAAATCAGTGAAATGTGTTTTATAGCAATGTTCCGTCGAAAGGCTTTCCTTCATTGGTATACTGGCGAAGGAATGGATGAGATGGAATTCACCGAAGCAGAAAGCAATATGAACGACCTTGTTGCGGAGTATCAGCAATACCAGGATGCTGTCGCCGAGGATGAGGGCGAATTTGATGAAGTTGGCAATAATGAATATAGCGACCAGGTTGACGCGGAATATTAAAAAAGTGATCATTCATGCAGAATTGAACTCTGTGAATTGCTGCCAGATTTATTTTTTGGTACTCTTTTTTAGTGACTTCACAATAAGTTATGGTTGGGTAGCTCATCGAAATGCTGTGTTTTTTGCAAAGAAATTATTAGTTGGGTCAGTTGCAAAGAAATGAAATCAACGAAAAAAGCAATCAGCACATTGCTATCTGTAGTATTTTGTGAGCATTTCTGTGAAAAAAAAAAAAGCAAGGTTATGATTTGTTGGTTCTGTTAGGCTCCCTGCGGGGATTTGCATGAGAGCAGAAGGGACTGTTGGTTTCAGGCAATAATACTCATAAAAATTTCGTCCTTGATTAATTCCTTATNAAAAAAAAAAAAGCAAGGTTATGATTTGTTGGTTCTGTTAGGCTCCCTGCGGGGATTTGCATGAGAGCAGAAGGGACTGTTGGTTTCAGGCAATAATACTCATAAAAATTTCGTCCTTGATTAATTCCTTATCTTGTAGTGGTGCCTCTAATCACCTTCTCCGATTATTTTAAACGGTTTTTTTTCTAACATGGAATGTAAGGCATAATATGTTAATTTTCAAATGTAGAAACCAAAAAATTTTTCGTGCGAGTACGTATTACCTTCTCTCGTCTATCTCTGCACACTTTTCGTTCTAATCATACTACGTACCTGCATCATTTTCTGAAGAAATGAATGTTATAGAAATGTCACTGTGTATACAAAGCTGTCCCGAGATATTTCGGTTTTAATGCTACCTTTCTGTGATTTAATATCCATTTCTGAATAAAATTTTTTTGACATGCTTTTCTCCTTCCATATATATGTATATATCAAAAACGAAAGACAAATGGAGCTATTAAGGCGTTTCTTAGTTTCTTACGTAGAGCAGCAATTACAGTGGATGGACGAGCATGTGAGTTATTCTGTATTATTACGTTAAAATTATCATTCAGGTTGTGGAGTGGTGTTCCATGAATAAAAGTATCTCCCTGATAAAGCATTGAGGATTTTATCATGGAAAAGGTTCATTTTCTTTTTCTCGTAATTAGAAGTGTGGTGCATGAACACAAACACTAGTAGGAGCATTGAACATTTCAATTTTTGCTTTTATACGACATATTTTTCATAGCAATCGGGATAGTTTAATTAGTTTTTGTAGAAGTTTACACTTTTAATTATCATTGAATTTATTTATATAAGCATACGAATCAGAATCGCTTGCAGAAATGAAATAATTCAAGGACTAATCATTTTCAGCATAATAACTGATTAAATAGGTAAGTTGATGAATTAAATAAGTTAGTAAAAATGCGTGATAAATTATTATGATTATATGAATAAAATAAATATTGCAGTAAGACACCAAAATTATCAAGAAAATTGAATGATGCAATTTTTATCCAAGGACGATTAATTTTTATGAATTTCGATAAATTGATCTTCTGATTAAAAAAAAAAAAGACTTGCTGTAATCACTGCATCTTGATAACGTTTACATAATAGTTTCATTTCGATGTAATTATTCTGACAGTTACTGAAATCTAAAGTCTTCTACTGGCTGATATCATTATTATTATAATTGATAATTATAGCATTACGAAATGAATATTTGATATTGATTAATCGGAAAATTTGAATATTTCTATCAAAGAACTCATATTACTCATGCTGATAAATTATGCTGATAACATCACTATTTCATCATGGCTGAATTCGAATCTTTCTCTTCCAGTGATTTCATTTGCTGAATGAGCAATGAAATGAAATAATTAAATTTGAGATTTGTGCTATTGTGTAAGCAATTTAAAAAGAAGTAGCAATATAATTTTTTCATTGTTTAAAAGAATTAAAAGAATCAGGAAATCGACAGCTTAGATAGTAAAATGGATAAAAAAGAAAATTTTTTTTCTTTTCAGCAGAAAGAAAAAGAGAGAGAAAATTTATTTTATAAGACTAGTATGTAAATAGATGAAAATCCTAATAAAACATTCCGGGACAGAATTCCTGAAAAAATAAAATTTGCAATTAAATTTTTCTCAAGCAGAAAAATTCTCAAAAAAAAAAAAAAAAAGAAAAAAATTCTTCGCACATATGTTATATTCGTGGACTAGTAAACAATATGTTAGAGGCACTGATAGATTGATAGATATTTCTAAAGGACTTCTCCTTCAGAAATATCTATCAATTCTTCTAGCCTTACTGATAAACTGGTAGATGAATTTCTGAAGGAGAAGATAGCCTCACTGATAAACTGGTAGATGAATTTCTGAAGGAGAAGATAGCCTCACTGATAAACTGCTAGATGATATTTGTGAAGCAGAAGATAAGTATAAAATACTGAAAAGAAAGGAGAAGAAACTTCTCAAAAATAATTGAAGAATTGAGAAAAGCGATTAAGATGAAGAGAGAAAGTAAGCTTTTGTGATGCAACTGGAGGAGATACAGAGCAGAGAGAACAGGTAAGGAAGGACAGGTGAGATGAGACTGGAAACTGGGTTTACGACGAAACACCGATCAGATAGATGGATGACAATCCATCGGCTCAGCGGTACAATGCCGATCCATTTGTTGTGGTTATTTGTATTCATTAGGCAAGCTCAGTTTGCTTTTACACCTTGTAACGGTTTGTACATTTTGCACTAATTTTTCAGTGTCATAAACTTAGCCTAGACTAAATATGACTCTTCTCTTTCAGTCTAGACTTTCACTTTTTTCTTTCTTTTTCCTTCACTAGTTTTTATAATTAATTTGCATTAATAATTTCTGAAAAAAAAAAAATTGTTTTTTTTTTTTTTTCTTCAAAAACATTTTTAGAAGAAATGAGTTATGTGATGAATTTGAGGGTTATTTAAAGTATTCTGTAATAATTCAGGAAAATCATTGCTTGGTGGTACATGTGATTGGAATAGTGATTGTGAAAATAAAGGTTCAATTTGTTTACGTGGACACTGCCGATGTCATCCTCATTATGTTGAAGTTACCGACGAAAAGGGACGTAATCCACGTTGCAAAAGATGTAAGTTATTTCGTTATCGATTCATTTTTATTTAATTTAATTATAATTAATTACCCGTAAGTGGTTTCATTAAAAAAAAAAAAAACAATGAATATTTTCAACGTGTAAATTACATATAATAAGTATCATTTTAAAATGATTTATAATAATTAGCAGTACTTTTAGTGCTATACTAATTAGTTAGTTTATTCTGAAGCATTTTTCTTTTTGGACTGAATAATTTTAGTACCTGCAAAAGTTGGCCAATTATGCACTAAGAAATGTCGTGAGCCATTGTTCTGCCGAAGTGGACAATGCCAATGTGTTCAACGTGGTACCACAACGCTAATTAACGGCCAATGCGTGTCAAGTTTGTTTCATCTTCTACGATCATCATACATGATTCAGTTATTTCTAGAATACTTATAATAAATTTAAGATTGAAAATGTACATAGTGTAATTGTCATGAAGTTTTCAATTATTAATTATTATCGGTTAATTAATTAGTTAATTATCGGCTAGATGGGATTATTTACAGAAATGACTAATAATAATGCTACATTAGAATAAATTAAATTATCCTTATTTCCAACTTAGCTTTAAAAGAAATAAACTTTTTTATTTTTCCCCAATTATTTCAATGTAATGCATATACAGTGCAGCATACATGGTCGACAAAGTTAACTTTTATAAGAGGCATGAATGAATATTTTGCATGCAATAGTATCTAAACATTCAATAACTTAATGAAATTTCTAATTTACTCGTCATATTTGTTTTAATTACTCAACCGTAGTAACCGCTTAATTATCCCCATTCATCTAATCACTTAATTATCTCCACTAATCTAATCTAATTAATTACAAAGTGAGTCGAGTGGGTGATCGTTGCACACGTCACTATGATTGTTCGGCACCTTTTTCGGCATGTTTAAATTCACAATGTGTTTGTATTAGTGGTACCATACAACAAGGTTCACGTTGTATAGCTGCACCATCATGTCCACTTGGAGGTTATCATTCTTGCATTCATTCATTTTGATAATTTTCCTTTTTTTTCTTTTTTTTTTGAGAAAAAGAATTTAAATACTAAATTATTAGCTAATTAATATTTAAATTATTTGATAGTTGCAATACAATTTACATTTACAGGTACTCCTGGTAATGCGTGCATTCGTAAAGCAAATCAGCATTTGGTTGAAAATTTCGCTGATAATGCTGATAATTGCCCAATTGGACAGGTAAATTATCATTGAATTTTTTCACTTTCCAGTACCTCATTCTTCATTCATTCCTTTTTGTTGATCAGATATCTTTTTTGTTTCTTTGTTTTTTTTTTTTTTTGTTTAATTCATTGTAAATAAATGCTTTCAAGTTGAGTAAATCAATTAGAATAAAATAAATGATATGATGATTTAATGCATAATTTATTTGTGATAAAATATTTCAGATATGTATAACGATCGGTGATTCACCAACCGGACATTGCTGTCCGCAAGTTTGTCCATTAGGAACATTACCGGAATTAAATTACTCCTGTGATCCAACTGCAGCTATTCGTTGTCCATCAGATACACATTTCTGCTATCGTATTTCTGGTATTTCTATTTCTAATCATCTCATTTTTAAATTATTTCCACTTCTCCATCATTCAATCTTCATTGAACATTAAAAAATTTACTGTTAAATTATCAGTAATCATTATAAGCAATTCCTTTCTTTTTTTTTTTTTTTTTTTCAGACAATGATACCAACATTGTATTCACTTTACATATTCTTTATTAACCCTATAAATTTATTCAATCATAACTTATTTTGGATTATCAAAAAAAAAAGCATTAATTTTCGGAATTGAAAAATAAAAAGAGAATGAAAATTATGATAATTAATTAATTAATTAATTTAGGTGGTGGATTCTCACAATCATTATGCTGTCGTAGGCCATGTAATGCAATGGCCCCAAATGCATTATTTGTTAATGGTGAATGTATGCCACGTGGACAACTTAATTCGCAATGTTCTACAAATGAACAATGTGGTGGTAGTGAGAGTATGATATGTAATCGAGTAACTTTTATCACACTGATCATTTTACTCTTGCGAGTAATAAGAAATGATCGTTATCATTATTGTTTGTAAATAAATTATCATTCCGTTTCTTATGGCTGCTTACTTGTTGAAAAAGAAATTAAAACTAGCAAAGATGAAAGTTATAATTTCTTAATTAATCAAAAAAAAAAAAAAATCATTAATGACTAATGAATGGTATTTCTTGAATATTAAAACTTCTTTTTTTTTTTCAATTTTCTTTTTTTTTTTTTTTTTTTTAGGGACAGTGTGAATGCTTGGCCGGTTTTCATCCGCTAGTTGATTCAGTAACGCATCCGTTGCATAATCCAAGTCAAAAGTGTACACGAGATTGTGAATCAGAGGCACTTTCCAAAGATACGGCTTGTTTGAAATCGGTAGAACTTGAAGCTCATTGCTTTACCCAAAAACAATGTCCAGCCAATTCCGGATGCTATAGGCAAGTACTTCATGTTCATATTGAAATTTTAAATATTAAAATTTTAATTAAAAATAAAAGGAGAGAGAAAAGAAAGCTAATGAAGGAATATATTTAGTCATTATAAGATGCTTTTCTTCTCCGTTTTTAGAGGTCGTTGTCAGTGTAAATGTGGTTTTAAAACGGAGAAACAACGATGTGTTGCAATACAGCCACCTCCAGTAACAACACAAAAGCCATCCAGTATGAATTAAAAATTAAATCGTACCCATTTTGATTTCTCTCCTCTTCCCGAACGGGATTCTTCTAAATGGTTTTTTTTTTTTTTCAGTTATAGTACCTGGTACTGTGATAGCACCTGCTGGTGATTTTCTGAGCCTTATTGGAAATTTCTTTGGTGGAACCGCAGTGCAAAGTGCTACTGCCGGTAGATAGACGAAAGCAACGGTAATTAGATATACATTCTCAGTTTCGTCTATGTTGTATTATGTTTTGTAAATTATTGTTTCAAAACCTCGAGAATAAATAAAGAACAACTATGATATGTAGGACTTGTCTTACCTGTCTGGTACTCTCTTTCAGTCGACTTTACACCTGGAGAGTGCGCATACATTTCCAACAAGAAGGAAGTAAATAAATGTAAAACTACTATGCAGTATTTTATTTATCGAATTAAGAATCTATTCGCTTGAAGCAAAACTAATCACGGCACAATATATTACAAAAAAGAAAAAATCCCAAGAAGATTTACGGCATAAAGAAACAAAACTACACAGAACCCTCATATATCAAATATATTTGTACGTTTAATACTTAGGACTTTCCGATTTACTGAGTGCACGATATACACAGGTGATGGTGAACAAGTGAATAACTGTACATGGATTGAATAATGAATATGTCACTGTTTTTACTGCTAAGTGTACATAGATAGGTAAGAATAAAAAAAAAAAAGGTCTGTAAAAAAAAGGTAGTGGATACTTTATTCACTTGCAGCTTTTTGTTCAGTTAGCAAAATTATTCTTATTCCTTGACAATCATTGGAGCAGCAACTTCCTTGACCTTCTCGGTCCCAACGAGTAATTCGACCAATTTCAATGCAAATTCTAATGCTGTTCCTGGACCACGGCTTGTTACTATGTGATCTGTTATAACCACACGGTCTTCGGAGTATTTATAACCTGGGAATGAGGAAATAGAATTTATCTTAATGGACTTTCGCTCAATTATCTTTCATTTTCCAAAGAAACAGGAAGATTTTTCCAGAATCCCACTACGACTTTCGCTGTGCATCAGCAATTTTGACTGAGGAAAGAAAATGAAGCACGATGTTTAGAAAGGCGTTTGGAATAATACAGTGACCAGAGTATGTTTTTGAAATGAACTCACCTCCTTCCACAAGTTTCGGTCTAACACTTGGATGTGACGTTACCAATATGCCTGGTGCAATACCATGACTTTTGAGAGCAATTGGTGCAGCACATATCGCCGCTATGTAACGACCACTTTCGTGCTGAGCTCGAAGTATGGTACCCACCTCATCTGACTGAAATCAAGACTATTTTCTTCTGGCTCCCATCAACACTGAAAAGTTTCATAACAAAAAAAGAATAGAAAATTCAGTATGCGACCAAATTTCCCTATAAATTATTTTGGAGCAAAAAATTGCACCAAAATAATCTCAATGACTGCTCGTATAAAAAAGTAAGCACATTGCTGGAAAATTATGATGATAGATTTACATGAGTAATTCACTGTATTTCATCATACAAATAGCATATTTTTGAAATATTCTCAATTCTAAACTATAAAACTAGTAACTTTGAGATCACAAAAACTCAAAAAATAAATACGTAAAACATGCGTAAAATAATAAAAACTTACTGCTGCAAGAGAATTTGCCCCTTGTAAACCACCTGGTAAAATGACAACATCGAATTTTTGATCTGTCACTTCGAATAATGCTTTATCAGGGGTAATCAATACTTGTCTTGAACATTTCACTGCATTTTTACCCAGAAGACCGGCAATTGTAACCTGTAAGTGTAGGTGCATTCATACATAATAGTATCATTCAGTCTTCCATGGAAAGTTTGTTATTATATCAGATCTGTTGACTTTCATGTTCATTGAAGCTAGTAAAATATACGACACCAAAAAATGCATCTAATATATAATTAAACCCAAATTCATTCTTGGAAAATTCATTAAGCATAGGAATTATAAATTAAAGCCTACACGAGCTCAGTTGTAAATTAAATAATTTATAAATGTCATCTAAAAACCTCAATTCCAGCTCGTCTTAAAACATCAACTGGGATAACGGTTTCCATTTCTTCTGCTCCTTCGGCAAGTATAACCATAGCAGTTTTCGATGCCATATCTAAACATTTAGAAAGATTTCAATTTTTAAATAATTCAAATAAATCATAGATTATTTTTTTTAAGCTGAAATGTCCCCACAATAAACGATGTGAAAAACACACGTAAGTGAAATTTCCTCATTACAAAAAAAAACCTAGGAAAAATATATATATATTTCAAAACTGAAAGAAAAGCAATTCCCTGATGCTTCTAGTTCAATCGATAGAGTTGATCATTACTATACAGTAGTAATAATGATAATTATACTACAATTAACTTTACCATAATGATCATAATAACGTTAAATTTAACGACAAACACGCAGCAGCAGTAACAAATGGGATGAAAACGAAGCAATCTATTATCACAGTTAGCAAATGTAAATTAACAAAAAACTTCCCGGTGAGAGCTAATTCACGTGCTTTGATACTTTCACATGGTTTATAATTTGAAATTAAATTCCAGCCTGCGTTCTAACTTATTACAAGATAATCATATTTAAATGTGTAATTTAAACTCTTATTGTGAAATTTAAAGTGATATGATAATCTCACTTGATAAATACTACAGCTCTTCTAAAACCAAAAGTCCTATAAGAGAAAAACCTCAATTAGCGTGACAAACTTGTTTTCTTAATCCTTTTTCGTTATCAGTTGGCGAGATAGCACTCAATATTTCTACTTGACATTTTTTTTTTTTTTTTTGTTTTTTTGGTACCATTCTAAATATATTCATGGATAATCAGACAAATGGATTTTCCTTTTACAAATTCCAAATAGAATTTCCGTATCAAGCTAATTCCTCTAATATTTACATTCGATTAAAATTACATTTAATTAAGGCAGCGTAAATAAAGTAAGAAATTGATAACGGATATCAGCTGCTAGTATTAAAATGAAAAAATAAATAAATAAAATAAAATAATATATGATAAGAGATTAATGAACCTGTAATTCGGTTGATTTGCTTTCGATTACTCGATATCGCTTGCCGGATAATTGCTCCGTAAATATCAGTTACCAGAACTCTACACGCAAATAATATCATTTATACTAGCAATCATCTACAATATTTGTAAGGCAGTTTTTACAATTTAGCAAACTCTCTAATTGGTTTTGAAATGAATCTTAACACGATTATTATCATAAGCCAAAGATTTATATGGGAAATGTAATGGTTAAACTTGACTCTTCAAGCCCCTCTATCACTTCAATGAAATAAGCTGGTGAAATGCCGGTATACGGAATTTTTTCCTCTTCTTTTTTTTGCACATGATGAGGAATAATCAGCTCTTAAATTTGATTACAAATTTTTTATTGAGCATTTGCTGAATAGTAATCAAGAATGATGTTTGCCATCTTTTCCTATCACCATCATTAATATTACATCTTTGGTATTACAAGCTGCGACATAACAGCATCTTATCAGTGAAGCATAAGAAACTATCCTAGTCATTGTTAATATTGAAACTAGATCGGATCAACATGTTGGCTCATGAAAATGTCAATAGCTTTATCAATAGAAAGAGATCCACCATAAAAATGAGGAAGTGCAATCAAAAAATCTCATGATATGTATAACGCAAAATCCCTACAGATCTGTCTCCGGTGGCATAAGCCCACCGGTAACTACCTGAAATTGCAGATAATTAAAACAATACACCGGCAAACATTACGCTTATCATGGTAATCACGTTACAGCAAATAGCAGCAGTAATCTAAAATTATATAACATCACTAATTGCTCGCATCTAAAATGGCTCACTGCTCCAGGATAATTAAGAGAAAGATAAAGCAAAGGAAGCAGAATATTTTAAAGCACCAAGAATAAGTGAGTTGTTAATCAAGTTTCCAATAACATCCACAATACTAAACAAATCAGATGACATAAATATGATCTTAATAAAATACAGTAAGTGAAAATGACACAGCTGAATGTTTACCATAGAAACAGCTACCAATAAGAAATGAAAGCAAAATCAACACCAGAAATCAGAATTGCATGACTACGTAGGAATAAATTGAGAATAAGATAAAGAATTAAATTGGAAACAGATATTTTTGAAAAAAATTTCTAAGAAAATTGTAATATCTATTAAGTGTACTAAATCATAACATTTTATACGAAGTACTATATGTAAACTGAAGTTTCCTAAATGAACTCCACTTTAAAGTGCCCTGCTTATACCAGTTTTAGCCATAGTTTAATAAATTATCGTAGCCAATCGAAATAATTTAATAATCAACACTGACAGCTCCAGTTTCATGAGATTAGTGTCCGAATGGACGATACTCAGTATTTCAGTATATCAACAGCTTTAGCGCGTCATTAGAAAAATCTGCTAACTAGACTAGTCCACAAATATAATATTAATGTTATTACGTTAAGAAAAGAGTTAAGAGTATTAGCTACTATCCACTAATTTAGAAAAGACAAATGGTTCCCTCTAATTTTTTTTTTTTTTTTTTTTTTTCATCTTTTTAAAGAGTCCTTCGAATTTGTCCGATACCTAAAACATGCTTGAAATAAAGTGCATTGAACTGCTCGAGTATTATAAATGTTAGCATAGTATGCGGTCCCATACGAAAGTAGTAAGGTGTAAAGCCTTTCCACAACGAAAAAAAACCCTCATTAAATATGACTTTAGACCATACATCTAATACACCACGGTATTCTGGCTTTCCATCTATTACACGCATATTTTGTATCCTGAAAAGTTTATATTCTACCACCATAAAAAACTTATTAAGATTAAATGAAAAAGTACAATTATTCCTTATTATAAAATAAAATCATTAAATATGCCTGCGTAATCCTTCCTCCACTGATCTAAAACTTGGCCAAAAAATATCCGAATTTCAAATCCGATGGTATTCAAATAATTGCAAATGTAATCAGCATCTTAAAAATAAATTTCAGTAAATAGAACAACCTTGTTTTAACGATATCAACCGGCATCGATGCTACAGTTGTTGCAAAACCACTTATCATTGCGGCGGCAAATTGCAACGTCATACCCTCCTCAAATAATTTAGTTGACAGTAATGCTTCCTTACTTTGTGAATAAGTAGCTAGCTGCACTGCATTTACTACCATTGCTCGAAGGACAGTTGGACCACATCCCTGTAAATGCAAATTCTGTAAAATCTCTTCTACTTTTCAAAAGTAGAGTTTTCCAAAGAAAATATGAAAATATGTAGGCTAAGTTAATGTACTAACTCGCCATAACGTGGAAATTCCCTCTTCTCGAATTACACGCCCCAATGCATCCACGACATTTTTATATCGTCGCTGTTGTTCCGGTGGAAGCCTAAACGATAAGTTGCTTTAGTAGTAAGATAAAGAAAAGCGAAACTACAGAGTGGAAAGATCTATAGAGATCTTCTGATTATTTGGCGGTAAATGCTGGGAATTCTTTTCCTATCGCACAGCGCCGATTTGTAACTCGAATTTGACCCTTAACTGCTGATCAAGTGTGCAATTATAGGTAGTTAATCATAAATTTGTTGTGGTACCATAACAAATTTATTCGCATTCACTATAAGATACTTTGATGTTAATCTTAATGTCAATTCGGTTTCTGTCCTTTTTTCAATGATTCCAAATGTAGTAATAAAGGTTTACCTTCCATCAGTACACATTCGAACAAGTGCTACCTCTGTGGGAGTACCAACGAATGACCCAACAGCACCAGCAGTTAAACCAATAGCTATCTTTGTCACAAAACTTGTTGTTCCATCTCTTTAAATTAGTTTAAATCATAAGTTATTTCAAAAATCGAGATGATTCAACCGAAATTAATACACTGTCCAAAGATGTTAACTTTTCGAAAGACAATATTAAAATAGGAGACTACGTAAATCTCGTGGACATTAGCTGCTCTGGAACAGAACTAGAACTAATCTGACAGTTAAACTTTAATTATGTCTCACACAGAAAAAGAGAAACTGAAACAAGTTTTTTTTCTTGCTTTTTGCAATGAATGAGAACTAACTTTGTAAAATGCTCCAATAGCCAAGTATACACACCGAGACGAGTGGTCGTATATGAAGCCTGACGTAGAAGCCCTGCAGAAAGGCCATTGTAGATCGCAAAGAAGCCTTCATTTGTTATAATATTTTTTAGAACATGTAAACTTGAACCATATTCTTTTCTACCAGCTAATCCACTAAGCTGCATGCGATTTTTCAGCAAATCCAAGGGTTGTACTAACAACGTAGCCCCCATCCTGAAAACCGTTGGAACTGGAAATTTTTTGCTATTGCTGTATTTGTTTTGTCATCTATTATTTATTTATGAAAAGGCATATCATTAACTCTTCGATCCTCCCTGCATTTGTATGGACAGAATAATGAAACTCGACATGTGAAAAATACTTGTAATTACAAAATTACCAACCCGGCAGCTCCACCAAAAGCAAATTTTACAGTGTGCGGAAGTGTTACTGAGTTCAACTTATTTGTTGAGTCCACAGTTTTTCTACCGTTCCCGGATGCAACAGTATTTGACGCCAACATACCAATTTCTTGACTCTTCACCACCTTATGTAATAAAATTATTTTGCCTTGATATCCTCAATGATCCAGCTACCAAGTAATTCCATAAACTGAAATTAAGACAACTTTCTCAAGACTAAGGTTATTCCCCAAATAAAGGAAGAACGAATCGGATATTTCTAAAGGAAAATGAAATGAAACATCTACGGATATAATAAAGCAATAATCACTCTGGAATATACTATGCTATATAGACTTTTTGCTGAAGAGAATATAAGCACAAAATAAATGTAGATTAAAGCTATCTTCGTATTTAAATGACAACAAAAAAATCAATTTGAATAGAGAATAAATAGAATACAGCAAAGCAAAGTTCAAGATAACTTCGAGACACTAACTACACACCCTCACTGATGTTACTGATGAAAAAATTTTGCCCAGACCAATTCTAGCTAGACCATCAATCATCAATTTTTTTTCTCATCTTTTTAGAGAAAATCAATTTTACACACTGAAACAACAATTTATAAAGGAGAAGAATCCAAAGGAAGCATGAAATTGTTGTAAATGAAGGTGCATCAATCTACGAGTCGAATCTCTAAAAAAAAAAAAAGAGATAGGAGACATTCAATAACTATTACTAGCCGCCAGTCCACACAATTCAACACAAGACATAAAAAAAGAGATAAGAAAAAACGAACATACTACTAGGTCCGTATTGGATCGGAAAGTTTTTGTATCTGCAATAGGGGCGTAGTTAGATAAGAGCAGTTCAAGACGTTTTTTACGTCGTTTCCGAATGTTTCCTCAAGGCCTAATATCAAACTAGCAGCAAGTTGAGCTGCAAATAGTTGAAAATAGCCAGGAAATAAATTTGGAAATAAGTTAAATATTATTTGTTGGAGAAAGTTATTCGCTTCCTGCTTCATTTTCTAACCGGTCAATACATGAGGGACAGCAAAAAGGGAAGGTTAACCTAAAATGTCATTAGCAGGAAAATGAAAACGTAGAACACTGGACGCGAAGTGACAAATGCTATAACGAGCAAAGAATATTTATAACATTAATAACTGATGTTAATAGATAAAAAAGAAAAAAGGTGAAAGGTAAATATTTGCATTAACAGAAAATGGTTATGCAAAATATGAAACTTATGAAATGGTAAAAAACGTAAACAGTATTTCTCGTTCGGTCTATTTATTCTTCTCGAATAAATAAAAGTCGAGTATTATAAGAAACAAGAAAGAGCGGATGATTATCATCTTGTGACTCTATATTTGAAATACTCCAAGCAATAAACGATCTTGAACAAACACTTTCTAATAAGCCTAATAACAGACACCAAGGAAAGTGGTTATTCGTTGACAAATTTCCACAAATATCTTCCAAAAATTACTTTCACTGTCGACACTTAGTGTTCTTTTCTTCCTATCGATGTGGAAATATTTGACGTAATATAAGTTATGGAAGTAGCAAAGAACGAACATTTATGACTGAGTATGAGATGAGTCTAACGCAACTACATGTATATCTCTCTCTACTTAGGAAAAAGTATCAACGAAAAAGAAGACTTGTTCAGTGAGACGGTGAGGTAGAGAAAAAAGGGAAGAAGAGAAATTGATAGGTTATTTTATAGGCTGTATCAAAGATCCGAAAGGCTTCACTGCTAGGCATAATAATCATGTGATCTGTGCAAATAATACAGCTGGCTGTTGAAAGAAAACTATGGGATCAGCGGATGACAATAGACATATTCTCAAGAATGTAGTCTAGCGTTATGTTACACTGACCTCATGAGTTAGCTTAAGTCAAAATGGGCCTAAATGATAAATGGAAAAACTACTATGATCTATCATCATTGTGATTAACTAAAATTTTAACAAAACTTCGATATTTAAACTACGGTAATTATAATGCAGAGATTGAACTATTACGAAAATCCCCTATGAAAAGCTTGGCAGTTTTCGCTGGAATAAAAAATATAAACCTAAGATAGCGAAAAAAAAGATGATATAGTCCAGAGTAAGATGATAACTGTTTCATGAAATGATAATGATAATATCATTATTCATAACAGTTTACCTTACGAATACCACTCATGATGGATCGCAAATACCTGTGACACCATACTGAGGATAAATGAACTTCCGGATTAGCAACATTATACCACCAGAAATACCTAAATATTAATTATAATCATATTAAAGAAGTTATTCTTCTTGCAACTCTCTGTGCATGGTGCAATTAATTAACATACCGGACCCAGCTAAGCATAATTAGCTCTCTGTCTCTTCCGATTTCTCGGTTTTTTTGACACCGATAATTCCGGATTACCTGAAAAGAAAGTGTTGGGCTAACAATCCATACTGATTTAACATTCACGAGAAAATACTCCACGCATATAAGTGAAATTTTTCGAGGGAACTTTCTCTTTTCACTTATCACATTACACAATTACAACGACAAAAAGATACATTTGAAATTATTTTCAAACATTTTCATTTCATTTCTTCCGTATGAGAAAAGGTGCCCAAAATTTTGATATTGCAAAATTAATTTTAAAATACACAACGAGCTTAGCGCTACGTGTAGGAATATTTTTACACATAATAACAGATTCCACGTCAAATGCTCACGTAATTACGCTTTTGGATATACAAAATAAAATAAAGTAATCAGATCGGAATTGATTGCTTCAATTTATGCGAAAATTCTGCACACTTTACCAAATTCCATTTTCCGCACTTTTCTCTTCCCCAACTTCTATCCCACATGATTTCTTTTAATTACCAACACATCCCTCTCATAAACACCAAAAAACCTCCCGGAACTGCCAGTTCTTCATTCCCGTTTGTTCGCAGTAAACGATGTTGCGCTATCGTCGCATGCTACAGATGGTGACTGAGTGATATTGCAGTTGTATATGTATCGGTTTGGGATTATCTCCGGGATATTTGTATGTTAGTCCAGTTTCAGAGTAATACTTCGTTCCTCATTTAACTCTACTGCACATACCAAATCAGACTGTTCACTGGAATTTTTCCAGATGATCTGAAATATATGTTGAAGATGATTTTTATATAATATGTTTCTGTAATTAATTTATTATTTATTCGGTAGCCATGTCGACAGCACGGAATGATGAAGTTGTAAAGTTGACGCTTGACAACTCAAATGACAGTAACCGTAAAGTGAGCTTTTTATTTTCTTTATTTATTTCCGATATTCAAATTTACTAATTAATCATTTTGAATTATCGAATTGTTTCAACATCAACCTTTATTTCATTTATTATTTGCAGTATTTGGATTTCTTAATTAATCATTTCAGATTATTAAATCTTTCAGGATCAATTGGATGAAATACAAGCATTGGAAAGTATATATTCTGATATACCAGAATGTTTTAGCCATGTGATAAATGATGATTCATTGATAACGGGCTCCATCACTATTTTACTACCGAAAATTGACAAAGGAATATCTATTCATGCTGGTTTGAATTTCAGATCTTTCCGTCTACTTTTCCATCTTACTGTTGTCTTCATGCAGTACATTGCAATCCAAATGGTAATTTATTACTAAATGGATAGAAAATATTAGGATAATTTTTTACATGAGCAAAAAGTGTTGTAGAGATTTGTTTTTCTGAACAAAATGAAAGAAGCAAATGACGAAACTGTTATATGAACTGTAAATATTGTGGTAGAAGAAATACAATAATTTTGTGAATTAGGAACGCTTCATCATATTTTTCAGGTGAAAAAATTATTCGCATTAATTATTTGCCACCTTTATTGTTACGTTTCACATTTCCTCGAGATTACCCGTCGCATTCCATGCCATTGTTTTCGCTTCAAGCAAGCTGGCTTGATTCAACAGTGGTATTTTTCATTGAAAAGATTTTTCTACATGAATAAAAGATTATTGAATTATTATTTCGATTTCTGAATTTGTATATATTTTACTTCCTTAAACTGTTATGTGGGTAGATTTTCCGTGCTATCCTAATTTCTATTTTGTCATTAGAACTAGCAATCTTTATTTTGTCTTGTTTTACTTCTTTTTTACTTATGTATTATTATTATTATTTTTTTTGAATCAGATTCATTCTTGGAATAGCGGATTCCTTTATTCAGAGACATCGGCTGACTAAAATTTTAATTGGTTTGTGGATGACTTACCATGGTGTGCCGGTTTTATTCACTTGGGTTGAGTCGTTGAAGGAAGAAATTATGCAGATTTTGTCATCTGAGATGTCTATCAATTTAGATGAAATTGTTTCGGAGGAAAGCATTACCGACGCAGTAAGCTTCTAGTTTCTTTCTGTCATCTCAATTATACATTTTAGAAGCTTTGCATTAGTAATTTCACATTTTTTAAATTTTCAGGAAAAAAGAAAGTCAGATGAACTTCTGAAAACATTTATTGAATTTGACGATCAAGCCACGCAAGATGATTTCGAGGCTGAATGGTATGACTGTGAGGTAACCTTGTAAAGCATTTTGATTTCTATAATATTTTTAAAGTTCCCTCTGTGTTATTAATAATGTGAAATTATTAATTTTTTTTTTTTTTTTACTTCAAGCAGTCTTTTAGCTGAGAAGGTATAATAGCTTAATTATAATAATCATTCCTTTAATTGTTTCTGGACTACTTCCTTGACCATATGTAGTTTTTTGAACTCCAACTTACTGGCACTGTGCTGCGCAGCATAGGATGTAACTTGGGCAAGACTGCTTGAAGAACTTGAGTGTATTCATTTGTTCGAATAATGAAACCATTTTTTATTCATATTATTCAGTTGAAAATACCTCTTCATAACTCATCAGTAGTTGTCTTATAGGTATGCTTTGCCTCAAAAAGAGGGAAAGAATGTATTAGATTTATGCAGTGTGGGCACGTATTTTGCACGGAATGCGTTTCTGCGTATTATCATCAAAAGCTGCAGGACAATGCGGTATTTCTACTCTGTAATTATCATTGCCAAGTGAATTTAAATACTTATCATTGCTACTTTACTTAAACTAGTCTGATACACTTAAAAACATTTATATATAAAATGTAGGTAGAATTCTATTCCAGATTCGACAGCTAGATTGCTTAAATGATGGATGTGATAACCCTGCCACACAAGCACAAATTCGGCTTGTGTTCACTGATAAAGAATTTGAAGTTTATGAGCAGCGCTTGTTGGAAGGCACATTAGATTTGATGTCTGATGTAGTTGCATGTCCGAGGATATCCTGCCAGGCTCCTGTTATTATTGATGGTGGTGAAGGTTCGAGGTACATTTATCGGTATATTTCATTAAGCTAAGAATGAATTTTTATCATGATATTTGACGATTTTGCAAATAGTCTGATTTGTTGAAAAGGATAAAAAAACTCTTTGGATATGAGGGCGTACAGTGAATGCCTTAAAGCGCTGTTGACTTTATCATTCTATACTAAAAGATATATGCACACATATGTTGAAAAAGCTATTTCATTTCAGTTTGGCAAGTTGTTCATTGTGCTACTACTCATTTTGTGTGCTGTGTAAAAAAGCATATCATGGCATAGAATCGTGTTCTTTAACTTCAGGTAAACAGTGTGGTATCTAATTTTTTGGTGGTTTTTGTGTCCATTTGCTGCAATACTCTTTTTTCAAATTCAGTTAAATAGATTTTTTTCCTTGTTCATTTTCTGGCATATCATCTATTCATATTTTATATCCATTTTTTAATAGCAGTTCGTCTGAATTTCAGAGTCACGATTAAAGTTGCTGGATCAGCTGGAAACTGCTACTGCTTCGCAGCTTGATGAAATTTATAGAAGATATGGCGGAAAGAAACACCTTCATCAAATGCTTGAAACGCTGAAAAGCGAACAGTGGATCGAAACTAATAGCAAACCTTGTCCGTCCTGTCAGGCCAAAATTGAGGTGATTATTTTTGCATGAACTTTCTTTAAAAAATTTTTCAAGAAGTGATTTTTTCTAGATTCTTTGGAAGTCTAGGTTCTCATTAACAGTAGAAATGTTTGGAAGAACAAACTGAACTAGAGGAGACATGAAGTAATCGTTAAATGTCCATAGCATCTTTAATGAAGTGTAATGGACGAATTGGCTTACCTTATATGAATATGAGTGAAGTCTCTGTGAAGGGAATGCGTTTGCTGTACTATGCTTATATGTAATCGGATAAAATTCACTGTGATGTTGGTTACACATCTTATTGCGCGTGTTTGATCATTATCATTTTCACATGCATGTTATTCTTCCAATGTGCCTATTTAAAAGCATTTAATTACATTCTTTTTTTTAGAAGAACGATGGGTGCAATAAAATGACATGCACTAAATGTGGAAATTATTTTTGTTGGCTTTGTGGTGCTGTATTAAATAAAAAAGATCCATACGCTCATTTTACTGAGCCTGGTCCAAACAACTGCGTCAATCTTTTATTTGAATTTCAAGGTGAGGATTCTTATTTATAAATTTAAGGTTTAGAAATAATGCATCTATGTGGAGGCAGGTATCAGGAGTATTCCAAAATCTAGAAAATGCTGTCAGTGCTGGTGTATTTTCAGATATATAAATGGCTACTTGCTGATGGCAACATTAAAGATAAGGTTTAAAGTATTAAAATACTGATTAAAAAATAATTTTTTTTGCATCGCAGAAGTCTCTTGAAGAGAAGCATTCATATATTGGTTCCCAAATGTATGCTTTATTGTTTTCTGCTAGTCCTCTTTGTTTATTTTTAAAGTCTCTAGATTTACAAGCTTTATTTTCCTATTTTTTCTTCACTCATCACTGATTACTTACAGTAAAACTTACTTGTATTATTTCAGTTTACTGGCCCGGTTTCATCAGTAGTAGATGTGTATCATAGTAGAACTATTTTCATTGAACGGGTCTATTGTAAACTATTTAATTTCTTTTTTTTTTTTGCATTTTCTCTTGCTCTGCTCCCGATTTTTTGCCTGCTTCCTCATTGCCAATTTTTCCACTTTCATTGGAAATAGGTGTTTGATTGTAAATTTCTTACTTATCTTATTGAAATTCTTTATAAGCCCTGTTGTATCACTTTTACTATAAAGCTGTAATTCATTGAAAACAGAAATGGTGCTTATCATTGGTTATTTGATGAAAATTATTAAAATTGCTTGTTTCTTATCTGGAATTGATATTCTCTACTATTCACTTATTAGCCTTGCAAATAAATCTGTTTTATGACTATGAAATTATTATATATTTCTTGTATTATACAACACTTGTCCATCAGACACATATTTTTCTTAGTCAGTGGGAAAATTTATAGCAGTAGTTATCCTCATTTTGTCATAGTATTTAAAATTATGTTGTATTTTATTATATCACTCATTATGAAATAAAGAGTCGCTTTCTGTGAATTTTTTTCATGCAATGGTTTTAATTCAAGTTTTATCTTCAGTAGCATCATACAGCTCAATTCAATAATATTAATTGTGTTACTCGTCGAAAAACATATGATAAGATCCTGATTGATTGTCGGCGAAGGCTAATACAAATGAATATCAAATTGATGGATTTATGAAGGAATTTAGGTTAGAAAAGATTAATATGCTGCAGGAAAAGTGATATTGCACTTTAGGTAAATAACTTGACATGATGACCTTCTAGTAAATTCCAAAAACTCTCATTGGTGGGAATGGTTTTGTTCTTGTAATGTGAAACCTTCTTTCATAAATTTGAAATATGGGCTAGTCGTTATCAGGTTGACTAACCTCATTATGCGCGACAAATCATTCGCATGGCGCTACTTCATTGGTTATCAATTATGATGTTAAACCTTTTAAGTTTATATTTGCTAGGTTTTTATTGAGATCCAGGTTAACGCAGAAGCAGTGAAGGTTAGCTTTTTCTGTGGATGTCCTCCGGATGAGTCGTATTGTTAACGTTAATTTATGATGTACCTGCTAGTTTTTAATTGTTATAGGAAGAAACATCTAATGTTAGCCTAATGCCGTCATTAAATTGGAAACATTACACGGCTATGTTTGCTGCTGTTTCCGGAACGCCAGTTTTCTGCTATTGGTATTACAGCCTACCGCATGTTGTGGATCGATTTGTTAGTTTTACCTTATGTGTCATATTCACATGTGTTACATTAATTAGCTTGAGATGAAACTGTCTCAAGTGGAATATGTTTCAGACCGAGAAATGGATGGTGGAAGAACCGGAAAGAGATAACCGGGAATTTCATGAATTTATGAGAGAGTTATCAACAAAGCGCCAAAAAGTAAGTCATGCGGAACTGGTGGAAAAGGTTACGGCCGAAGAGAAACGAAGAAATGCGTTGCACTAATGATCGAGTTAATTTTGTGAGTTTCATTTTTGCATTCGTAAATTGGAATAATAATATGACTTATTAATAATTTATAGAAGTAATGAAATGTTGAGGCTTGGGAGGATGAAGTTTTGCAAAAATGTCAATAAGAGAATAGTTTGGAACTCGTAGCTAGTGTTTTACCAAGTGTTTTCCGATCGTTCAGAAAGACATCAATAAAGAAATAAGTGAAGAAACACCGGACTATGTTAGATAGATTTTAGAGTTGCATTCACCTGATTATGGTTTTAACATTTTAATAGACGCATAAACTTTTCTTTGTTTTAAGATTTTTGCATGTAAGTTGAGCTGTTGAATTTATGGCTGTAAGCTTTGTGCAAGTTAATCAGATTTTTTTTTTTTTTTACCAAAAGCAATTAAGCTTGTCGGACGGCTTTTAATTTGGATATTCCTGACTTGGTGAAATCATATTTATACAGTTTTGAAAAATAATCTAATATTAATCGCATTAGAAATGAACTTCATCCTCTCAGGCATTTCATTCAGCTTCTTTACTGTTGCCTTTGTGTGGTAATATCGGAATCGGTATCATTCACAGCTTTGCTATGTTGCCTCGAAACTGTAGATCCACTAGTGAAATTTTTCTAGAGTTATTGATCATTCAAATTACAGTTCATATTGTTAATATCAATAGGCCTTTCATAGTAAAAGTACATCATTTTATATCGATTCACTGAATTCAAGATTGAAAATTTAAGGAGAAAATGACAGAAATAAATCGAAAGAAATAAATGTTTCGACAGCGTTTGCAATTCAAAAAAGTGTGATCGTTATCTTTCGTTTGATTCATTTTTTGCTGCTAAATAGTTTATAACTAATATCTGTTATTTTTATCTTCATATTTGTCGTATCATATTGCATTTGTTCATATTTATAGCTTCATATATTGCTGAATACTTAGTTGGTACTCACTCTAATTAATGTTTTCTTTAATTGCAAATTAGAGATGTAAGCTAATATTATTTAATAGGCTATTAAGTTGTTGAAAAAAGTTGTTCCAAGGCCATTATCTTGAACGTTTTTTTTCTGAGTGTGAAATTTTTATACTCATTATTATATATTATTTTTATTTGTTATTATATCCACTTATTACATTTTTTATTATCAGCTGTGTTATTATATCAACCAGGATAGTAGTTATTCAGGCAGTAAATATATCTATTTTTTAAGGATGAATTTCTTTTCCCTGCATTAAGCTTATTATTCCAATCAGACTGATTTCTTTTCTCACCTTTGATCAGATTTCCTTATTAGTAATAAAGAAAGTAGTGAGTAAAGTGATTCAGAATATGTTTTTGGGCATTTAATCAATCATCTGAATGGAAGTAATCGTAGCATACATGTGGGAGCTTCGATATCGCTGAAAAGTTTCATTTTGATGTTATCATTGTTTGTGGATGTGTAATATTTGTGAAATGGTAAAACAGAAAGATGGAAGGATTTATTCGACAATACCAATGACATCTTTAAAATATAAAGATTGAAATTTTTGAATACATCTTAGATGGTTCTGTTCTTGAGATGCTGGTTCAGCTAATATCATTTTCATTTCTTCCTTGATCACTTGTACCATTCGATCCGAACACCATTCTCATCGATGTTATAAGAAATATTCATAGATTGCAATGAATAGAGTTCAGTTCGAATCCTTCGGAAGCATCTGATTGAAAGTGAAATTTATGTTAGAGTTCGATTACATCTATTCCAATCTTAGATATGCAACGAAATAATGCTGTCTGTAGCAGTTTAGTAAATATTGTCCGATTAGTTCATTTTTACTACACTAGAGCAAATTGAATGCGTTAGGCCATAAGTAATTAATTACATGTGCATTCTTAGCTTTAATTGATTCGAAATTTTCTAAGATTCATAACTTACGCTATAAATTCAATTTGCAAATAAAAAAAAAGAAAAAAATGGCCTTCTGGAATGGTGTAAAGAGATAACATCATTGCTTATAGCATTTTTATGAACAAAAAATTGAAAATTGATAATTTGATAATTTAGATTCAAATTAATCTGCTTAATTACCAAAATGAGATTGGAATTGAATTGGATCATTGTTCTGTAAGTAAATCCTCGAAACAATCTTCTTCACATGCATCATTCGAAAGCAAAATTAGGATCGCCATATCTGACATCAACGATATCATCATATCTCTATTCTCATCTAAACATTCTGGATTTTCCACTTTGTTTCCTTCTATTTTAAATGATCAATCTTTTCTTTTTCACCGAAGTATGTTTTTATATATATTTTGTTATTCCTACAGCACATGTTATCTTTATTTTATCATTTAACAGCAGGACTTTTGAAATTTTAATTGTCGTTTTCAGTGGTAGCAAAATTAGACGGAATTATCTAAACAGCTGTACGTAATTGAAAATCGGAAATGCTGACCAATCGTATATATAGAAATTTAGCCGAGTTATGTTCTAGGAATGATTTCTTTTCGTTTTTCTACTCATTAGATTCTGATTTATTAGATGAAAAGAGAAATTGACATAATAATAATTCGAACGGTGCAAATTCAGTGAGGAAATGAAGCCTTTATACACTGATACTTTTAATGTCGGTGCAAAATCTGTGTCCAAAAATTCTGTTATCATCCAATAAAATCGGTACTTTTTTTTTTTGTAAAAAATGAATTAGTTGACCTTTTAAGTTGGTAACAAGTGTCACTAGGAATGATGTTCTAATTTCAGTGGACAAATTTTAGTCAAACAAAACTTGAAAGCATTTTAAAGTGACTCACAATTTGAAATAGCAATTTCAGATATATTCAATTCTCGCCACTTCTATCTGTAATTTTGTTTAATTATAGTCTACGTAATGTATATAGTCACGAGTTATCGATCCTTTTTTTTTTTTCTTTTTTTTTTTTATGCTAATTATTTGATAGCAGTGTAAGCAGAGCAAGAGAGTAGAATATAGTTGCTTTAGACATTAAAATAAGAAATCAGTGATTAACTACTAGTTCTATTTCTGGCAAAACCAAGAAATTCCCTGATGATTGCAATAAAATTAACAAAAGTCTCACGTTTGACCACGTCATAACACGTATTTATAGTATTTCAACTTTCGCATCTACGTTAGCTCAGTCTAACTCATATCTTCTATCTATGAGCCTTAACATTTTAACAGTCCAGTCATTTATCATATTCTTGAGCATATGCAATAATATCAATATTTGCCATGCACTTTTAATGTTGAAAAATTCAAAAATCACTCTTTAGTCAATATTTCCACCTATATTTGTAAATAACTGAATGACCATTAAACGTTTCGAACAGATGAGATGGATTTGGAAAGTTGATAGGAGGTGGAGGAGTCAAGTGCAGTGACGGTAAGCGCACAAATTAATTAGTTGATATAAATAGATCGGTTTAACAAATAACACAATGAATTATAAAATTATAATTAATTAATATTTACGTAAAGAGGAGAGACAGCACTGGTTATGTGCCACCTGTGATTAACCTATTGTTAATAAATGAAGGGATTAATATTATTTTAATATGTACATTGCAGGATTGAATTTTAAAGAAAAAACACTCACAGCTACCAAAATCTAGGTCGACTCAATCATCTATGACATTTGTCGTGTGTTACTTGAGATTTTCTCTGTATCTTGGACACAAATGTTACTTTATTAGTACAAATGTGATAGGAAGTTTAAATGAGCATCAACAATTTGAAGGCATGTCAAAATCTAAAAATGATTGGTAAATAAGTTACATTTATAGTCAGAAAGTTTGCTAGCTGGAAAATGTTAAGAAACTTAAATACTGTTAAATTCTAAACAAAATTTATTTGCTTAGCTTCTTCCTGTACGTTCCAATTTATCAGCTCCTAACATATATGCAGGTTTATAACCAACAATTGAACCATTATCATCCAAAATTTTTAATGCATCATTTTTACGAGTTGTATCACGTCCTCCAAGAGATGTATAGCCTAGGTCATACAGAGGGCAATATGGTATACAGATACCACGTAGAGCACGCCAAACATCATTGTAGCTCCAGTCCAAAATCGGACAAACTCTGCAAAACAGTTTTTATTTACTTTCTTTTTTTGTTCATCAATAATTCAAAAACACCATTTAGAAAATCTGCCAAAATCTAATGATTACTCAATAAGCTGTGATCATTGTTTATTTGCTGTACCACAATGTAGCTGTTTTAATTACACAACTGAATACTGTTGAATTTTTAGCAGATTTATTTTAAAATATTCAACCTTTCCCTTTGTGTGACTGTGATCAAAAACTTGCTAACATGTCTAGACAACCACTAAATTATTTATAAATTTCCGAATCTTGCATTTTCATAATCTATCTATGACTGCTACGAATTCCTGCAGAAATAGAGTCTAACGCATAGCCACAAATAAGAACTATCATACGTGTCATAGTTAGATATAGTAAACGGGTATTGCTGCGAATAATAAACCAAAAGTATTAACCTCAAGAAACTAGGCCAGTCGGCATCTGTCACCTGACATTTGGATTTCATGGATGACACGCTTGGATCGGTAGCTCGGCTACCCATAAATATGCATTTTATTTTTGGCCTCATATCTCTCAACTGTACGAGACCTGCTCTTACCGGACCTGAGGTTTCCAGCACTATAATATTGTACCTGGAATTTCACATTCCCGTATTATTGCATACATTTTCAACAACTTATCACAGCTACTCTAATCAAAAGACTAGCACCTAGACACTTTGATAAAATAGTTTTTCTATTAAAAAAGTGTTAAAAAACCAAACAGCTATCGCATTTCAAATTACATACTAGAGCTTTTGTTAAGATATATTTATGCCATCCAAATTGATATTAACGAACCGTTTGGTGGTGTCGATAATAAACTGATTTACTTCTGGGAAGCTATCACCACATACTATATGAAAACCCAGTATTGTCCGCCCTGGTCCATATTTCCTGCAATTTATGTCAATTCGCATGTCCGGTCGTTTAGTGCACCAGAACTTTCAAGTAACATTCACAGCTGCAAATCAGAAAGCATGCACAGTTCCCCTTGAAGAGGCTTACAACGTTATCTATTAAATCATCTTTTTGCATCCATCACTTGATCAAATAGTTAATGGCTTAGTATAGTAAAAAAAGAAAAAAACTTTTCTGTTTAAGAAAAGCTCACTTGTCGATAGCAATTCGAAGAAGATGCAAAACAACGGTACAATCTTTACCACCATTAAATGATATTGCTATATTGTCCAATCTATAGATAGTTTCATTATTACATTACCACTGCTTGATGATATATTTTAATAGAAATTTTTGATTTTGTCCGATAAATCTTAAGTTATTTTAATGGGATGAAACATAAGGCTGCCTTAAATTTACGCTATTTCTTCTACAGTTCCAACGACAGAATTTACTAACTCGTTGTGGGAAATTATTTCGTCGACACATTTCATTGCATCATCCAATCGACCCACAAAATCATCCAAACCTTCAGCCAATTCTCTTTCCCGAAAAGCACTAAACTTTTGCACTGTATCCACCCACGGATGCTCATCAAAGTATATCACCTGATCTAAACAACCGGTGAATATTGAACAAGAACTATAAAAGAATTAAACATGTGTTCAAAATGCTGGCATCCAGAAGGCAACCAGCTCAACATTCTCTCTACATTTCAACTTATTCAATAATTACAATAAGAAACAATAAACGATAACCTACCTTTTAAAGATGATTTCAAATCCTTTACAACCGCCTCTCCAGTATCAGCCCATTCACTTTCAACAACTAATTTCGTCTTATAATATCTATAAAAGAAATTAAATGTAATATAAGTTATGCAAATTCAATATAATACGTCCGAACTAATTTTCCATCTAATTAGAATATGAAAGCTATCATCTACCTTGTTAGCCTTAATACCAATCATTAAGTTAAACTGCTAATGGTAATAGCGCTCATACTATATCCGATAGTAATATCTTTATTTTAGAAATCAATACTTACTGATTGCTTATAACCGGATATGAACCAATGGAAACTTCTTTTGACCTGTACTTCTTTGCTACTTCCATCATTACATCCGAAAATTGTAATTCCGTACTTTTGATATGTAGAACGGACGAATAAAATGGCTTTATAGCATGTGACGGGAATATTAACTCCTGTAAATCGTAAAAGAATTGATATCAACCACCATCTTATTAGCAAATAACATGAAATAATTTTAAACTCAATCTATCATTTCATGATGATATGTTTGGAATATTATTCTGTCCAGGAGGAGATGCTATTTACATTCATTTTGTACAAAATTTTTATATCAACTTCGCAAGATTACACTTCGAAGAAATCATTCCAAGTTTTAATCCTCCCTTCCTCACTTCATTATTTCCTGATTAAAGTATCAATAATGAAAATCTCATATTCCTTATGATAATAAAATGGATAAGCTTATTTATCCATTGAATTCCTTCTGTTGCTTCTATGATAAAAGCAGAACGAAGAACTAACTACTAGAAGAAATAAAAGGAAAAAGCAAGAATTCTTTTCTTCCAACCGGAAAAAAAATGTTTACAATGATACTGTGAATCAAACTGCTCCACGATGGAACATTTTTTTTCAATGCTGATATTCATTAATAGGCAGGCAGGCACCATACCAAATTTCATAAATCACTCATTTAAAATGGAAGGAGAAAAAAGTAGGTAAATTAGACAAAAGAAGGTAACAAAATGAGAAACTAGAAATGGGGAAAAATGTCGGCCGAGATAATTCAGGAAAAAAGTAGAAAGGTAGTTCAGGTGAAGGTGAAAAAAATGTTTCCAAGCTGCATGACGTCGACGTCATCTTTCTTTTCGCATTTATTTGTTAGGTAAATAAATGAAAAAAAAAAAAAAAAAAAAAGAGATAATTAAACATGAAATAAAAATGTGAAATAGATGGCATAGAATTTCAAAGAAAAAAAAAAAGACATCAAAGTTGAACAAACGAAGATTTGAGAGAATTTTCATTCTTGTCTAATCTTTTCCATCTATCCAATAGGTAAAAAAAATTGACGCTTTTTTTTGTTTTATAATAGCTAATTTCACAATTTATTCCCGAATTTTGCTCGGCTTGCTCAAGAGTTCCAACGTATCTTACTTATCTATTCCAGATCTAACCTTACCTTAATCAAATCCATGCAATTTTTCTAAATTATAATTATAAAATTTTAAATTATAAAATTAAAAAAAAAAAAAGAAAAAGCAATAATTACCACATAAAACTGTTAGCAATCAAAACATAAACAAGTGAAGGATAGATTTTAGTATCTAGAAATGTGTGAATTTTATACAAATAAGGTAGATTTAAACAAAGTTAATATATTTTAAGACTTTTCATGAAGCAAAAATATCATTTCCAGAATTTGATATTTGGCTTACCTCACATTCTTTGAATGCTTCTGTGCAGAATTTTGGAATACCGGGAAATGCATAAACATTTCGCATTTGCACTAAAGGGAACAGAGTTCGTTTGCCCCATAATAAGCGAGCACTTCGTGGTATCTGGCAAAGAATTACATTTTAACTACAACTAATTAATTCCATCGATATTTGAGGAAGCTTAATTTAAACCATTCCAAAATGATTTCTTTGCGCCTATTCCTAAGATATGTATTATGGTTCGATCAAAAAGAAAAATAAGATAATAAAAAAGCTTACAGTACACATCCGTTGCAGACCACCATCAGGTATGATTTTGTTTATACTGCGCATGAAATGCTCAATTAATTCTCTCATCTCTTTTCTTGTCGCTAATTCATCATTAAAAGCAACTGCTAATCCTTTAAAAAATAACTCGAAAAAGAGTTCTAATATGATACTTTTAATTCTCATGCAACTGCTCATCACTATCTCTAGTAGTGCAATTATATTACAATTAGCAGTGTTCAATTTCATTTCTCAACTGTGTGTAATTTTTAATTTAGAAATTTGAAAGACTGTTTCTTAGGTAGTCTCAAAATCAAATTAATAAACATGTATCTGTCAATAAATCGTTAACAAAATGTTTTACCCAAACAATTTGTATATAATAAATAATTACTTACCAGTATAAGTGCGATCATCATGTGTAGGTCCAACACCACCTGAGCTAAAGACAATATCATAACGCTCACTGAACTGTTTCACTTCGCATGCAATATCTTCAACATTATCAGATACTATCGATATCTGTAATTAAATTTCTTCTTTGCATTCAGTAAATTAACATCTCATCTTTTTCCAAATTAATCATTATTAACAATTTTTGGAAACTTAATAAGGAAGACAAAATCAAATGTAATCAGCGTTAAACATTTACATATAATTCAATTCTAGCACAATTTCATCTCATTCTAATCATTTAGTTTCATTTTGTCTAACTCTATCTCTACTTTTTTCTTTTTGCAGAAGCAATTAACATTGCTAGAACAGAATTTTGTTCCTTTTCATTCTTTATAAACAAAAAAAAAAAATACACCTTTATAAGACAGAAATTGAAATGTAAATAAAAAATTTGGATTTAGCATGGACAGTCCATCAATCGAACTTATTTTTAAAATCATATACTTGTATTTATAAAACCTATAAGAATTAATTACATTTCTGTAAGTGGTATGCTAATGAGTAATTAAGGAAAAAAAAAAAGATGAACAAGTGAATGGACTGACAGATTTTGAAATCTAATATATATGAGAATGGCTGAAAAGAGAAATTAAATCACGTAAGGATAGAAAAATTATATGATGTAAGGATAAACAAATATAAAAGTACGAAAACAGTACTCTATACATCGATTATCTTTATGAATTCAGAAAAGTTTTAATCTTCGTTGTTTTCCTTTTTAAAATCATTGAGACAAACCTTACTCCTTTCTAGAATTTTCCACTTAAGAAAACAAAACTTTATTATTCTCAATTATTTATTGTTATTATTATTATTATAGTGTCATACCTTTTTCAGCAAAATTCCACGCCCATGCAATTCTTTGCAAAAAAAATTTGAATTTAAGTCACTTGTTACACCTTTTAAAATTTCATCACCAATTACTGAAAATGAATATGGATATAAATAAATCTCTACGTGAATCAACTATTTCTTGTTTAATTAAATTAATTAGATAATACAATATAAAATCAGATCGTGGACTATTTTATTCTCGTAATATTTGCAATCTTGCTAACAGCAAGAATACCTCATTAAAATAATTAAAGTAATGAGAATAAGGCAGAAGTGGCAATATCAAGGTGTAAATTCTGATTTTGGGAAATATTTTCTAATGCACTGTATGATATACGCCTTGGTAATGCATTTTATATATTACAATACGAGCAAAATTAACAAATTTGAATCCAGGATTTATCTTCTCTATCTAAAAAGAAAAAATTATTAAGTAAAAATCAGTTCATATTACCAACCCAAATAATCTAATCCTTATCATTATCAGGAAACGAACTGCAAAACCGAACTATGTTATAGCAGATAGTCCACGATATGTTGCATAACAATAAAAGGATAACATATCTTTCACGATATCCATCTCTACTTTCTAATAACAGTATGATAGATGAAATATTAATCTTTTTGATATCAACTGATTTTTAAGTTTGACAGGATTTCCCCCCCCCAAAAAAAAAAAAAAAAAAAAAAAAAAAAAAAAAAATAACGAATACGAAATAGCAAGTTTTACAAAACGATTCAAGTCTACATAATACTTACCTTCCAATACTGTAGCAACTTATTCCTTCCAAGAATAATTGATATTTTTGCGAATTCAAGTACTAGTACAAAAACTTTTTTTTTTTTTACTATTTTAAGCATAAAATTTGCCTGTGACAATATTTACAGAGCAATCTTTTTTTTTATCCCATTATTTGTTATGTAATTATGAGAAGTATTCGAAAACTTTGAAAATAACCTCCTTTATTTGTCTACATATATAAAAAGTTTTCCGAAAAGAAAAGAAATTAATAACTTCTAGGATGAATATTTTATTTTAAAAAGCAAATTTTGAAACACAAAATTACTCAATGAAATGATACTTACTAATAATACCCGCTGTTTTGCGTTGTATATTGGTAGTATTCGATGAACATTCGCTGTTTAAATGCTCATCACCAATACGACGACAATTATTATCCATTAAGCAAGATAAAGAATCGATCTTTATCAGTCGACTAATTCGACACCACATAGTACAATTGCAATCAAACTGCAATTAAATGAACATATGGTTATATGAAATTAAAAATACAACTAATACTATCGAAATTTTTGCATCTATAATTCATTGTTTTCAAAAAAAAAAAAAAAAAAAGAAAAATCAGAGCGCAAATATGAATCTATGTGTCACTAAAAAGCATAAGTATTTCACTTTTTTTTTTTTTTTTTTTACAATTATCAACTGTTAGTCGATGAAATTTACAACTCCATTTTAAAAATTAAATTACCTGTATTACCAAAATTAATAATGATAGAACACTGTAATATATTTTAAATCAACTAGCTAATATAATACTTACAACACCGTTATACTTACCAAGTGTGGAATTTATCCATCTGTTGAATATTTGACGCAAAATAATACAAATTGTTTAACACTGATAATATGACTGCAAATCTTTTTTAAACCAATATCACAGCATCAAACATTTCTGTACAACATTTTAGTGACTGATTCTCAATAAAGAGAATTACGAAAAAGCTACCTGACTTTGTTGCTCCATAATTGCCTTAATATCATGCTTAACTTAGTAGTCCAGAAGGGTCTACATAAAAGCTCTCAAACAGGACTAACTCAAAAAATTTCTAATATAAATAACACTGCTTAAGCCCTAATATCGTTCAGTATTCCAACTTTAAGATAACCCTGAAGTACTATTCAGTACAAACATATTCAAACACATGAACTAATTAAACTCCTGACTAATAATTCAACACTTTTACTTGAAGAGAAAATTCTTGAACAGAAATAATTTTTATAAGCCCCCTTGCTCATAAATAGAAAGAAAATTTCCTTCCATTAGCCACAAACTTTATCCCTTACAAATGAATGAAGCAATGAAATATCAATGGTTGAGATTGTTTGATCCGATTCTTTAAATCCAGTACCAACCGGTAAAACATTACATATATGAGGAAAACGGAAATCAAATTAACATCACATCAAGAAAAACAATGATTTCAAGTAGTTCTTTCAATCTATAGCGAATTTGTGAAAAATGAACAAAGCAAGGTTTATTTGTCTTTCTTTTCAAAACAACGAAAAATTTCATTAATAATCAAGGCGTATCATACAACACCTGAATAAAAATTAGCGTATCCGAGATCTAGCACGAGAAAGTGTTTAACAAGCCAACAAGGTTTCATTAATTCACAAATAACTGGAACAACTTCCATTCTGTACAGAAAAAAACGAACAAGTTTTCTTTGGTGCAGAGAATCAAAAATATCTAAAATAATCAACGAATCAAAAAACGATGAAAAAAACACGAATCAAGTTGTAATATCTCCATATTACAGTTATAAAAATGTAACTGGCAACCGCTAAACTTCTCATCTATCATAATTTCACCGACTATGTGGTCGATAATCTGAATCAGATGAATCTGTATCACCCATATAAACAATTCGTAAACGTTTACGACGTCGAGAGCCTGAAACCGATTCTCGACTGCTACTCGGTCCACTGTCATCAGCTAAAAAATCATCATGTCCTATAAATTATCTCCAAAATTCATTCATTACAGTAATTCCCATACATACATCTTCTTCCGAAATGCCAATAATAAACAATGCCTCATCTATATTTAGAATGCATTACTATTTGGAAAAGTTTCCAAAAATAGAAAATTAATTTCTGTACAAAAGAATGACGTTTGAGTGAACTTTAAAAAATGACTACGTCTAAAGACTTCTCAGTAGCGTAATAGGATAGTGTTATTTCAAACAACAACTGCTACCAAATGTCCCGCTGATAGTCGCTGACGTAGCATTTGAAGTCGCTAAATTGGCAGTTCCTTCTCGAGCTGCTGCATCTCGAGCACGAAGACGTGTCTGCCGTCGACTGAGAACACCCGAATTATATTTTATATCATACAATTCAAGCTAAAAGATAAAAAATACATTAGAAAATGATGGATTTTGAAAGAAAAAGTCAAAGATCAGTAACCGGGCATTTCAGATTCTCGATTTCTCAGATCCGGTTAGGAATCAGCAGTTAGAAAGAAAATTTCACAAGATTTTATATTCGACATTTTCATTGTTGTAATATAAAATTATTAAGCACGGCTCAAAAATAAAAAATATAGTAAGAAAAATAGGAGATAATAACACGCCTCATTGTTCGGTTTCTCCCAATCAACAGCTCCAATTTCTTGCAAACGCTGAACTTCGAGGTACGATTTTCGGGGTCCTCGCTGGTTGAAGCACATCAATACACCAGACATATCAAAATGTAAAATAGTATTCTAAATAAAAGTAGATAATACTAATATCATTATTGCAAGATTTGAAAAAAGCTAATATCATTATCATTACAATGCAGATTGAGATAAAAAAAGAATTCATCAAAGAATCCTGGCAGTCCCGATAGTTATGATACGGAACTTTGTAATCATACAGCAGAACAAACAGTCTCCGACAAGTAAGCACAACCTCTCTTAT
This sequence comes from Setaria digitata, assembly GCA_003640385.1. Taxonomy (NCBI): domain Eukaryota; kingdom Metazoa; phylum Nematoda; class Chromadorea; order Rhabditida; family Setariidae; genus Setaria; species Setaria digitata. The sequence continues at coordinate 42,749 of RCAB01000276.1, read as the reverse complement.
CGGTTCACGCATCATTGCAGTTTTCAAAATAATCCCGGTAGTATCATCCAACAAAAAGATTATTGTGCACATGTCTACTTCATCCAGGTATACATTGCGACGGGCCATTGCATCAAACGGTCTTAAAATAAAGCTCCTTATACTAATAACATAATACCCCATTAATTAAATTGAATCACTATTTTAGGAAGTTAGATGGGGAACACTAGCTTATAAACGCAATAAACAATTAAAAAAAAAAAAAAAAAAAAGAGCTTCTTGTGTACTTTCACTATGACAGATTGATCTTTCGTGCTAAAAGCCGCTGACGTTATTTTTTATGAGCCCGATATGTAGTCAAAAAAAATAAATAAATAAATAATTTATTTCTATAGATAAGCACTAACAAACGATTTGAAAGCTAAACGATATATTATTAGAACAAACCGATTTGGATCATCAAAAACTGGCGAATGAAGATCGCATTCTGCGATTATAGCAATGATCTGACTTTCAATATCGACATCCACTCCTTTGATCACCTCAATTATACCGATGGAAGAGACTATTGTCGAAAAGCTTTCACAAATAAATACTAGTGGTCACTGACTATTACGGAAGAAATGGGAGGATCACTATGACGAGACGACGAGTAGCTCTCAGCATTACAAAATTTTTTAGATCAACGATAGTCAAGTGTAGTCTTACAGAAGAAATGTGTTATTATTCAGAATCACACTCAAGAAAAGGTTACAATTTTAACTCCATTTAATATCGTGCAAGAATGTGCCCCAACTAAGAGATTAGCATGATAATGAGATAAAAGCAGTGAATAAGAAAAATGCATTAAATACACCGCTTCCAAAAGAATGACATTTGGAGGACAGATAAACATACCAGTCGAAAATCTTGCTCGAAATCTGACGTTGGCTTAATGTGTCGTCCAAAACTTGATTTAATTTTCACATGGCTGCAAGCAATCCTTTATATACTTTATATTTTATTGACATAGAATTATCTGTTTTACAGTGCATTTCGATCAGACGTCAATTATACTCTTCATATATTTTAGACAAAATAAAAAAAAGAAAAAAAAAACCGAGGGGAACCAATGCAATTAACTGTAAAAAAAATTTGCTTCCAGTGCACATCTACTACATCGAATTTTCCTACTCAATAACTTTGTCTATCTGTCGTCAAAGAGAGTCATCATGTTCTATTATATTCCTGCTACAAAGATTACCTTTCGAGCTTCTCTTGAAAAAAACTATCCTTCACCCATAAATTTGTCCGCCAGACTTCTTGAAATGACATTTCATTATTTACAGACCTGCAAAAGGAACTTTGCAACACTCAGAGTTTCCTCCCTGTACCCATAATGATATACACACAGCATTGCATAGATAATAAGAACCTGACCGTCTAGTACGCAGGTGAAATTTAAGGGCCATTAACAAGGAAGGGTATCTCTGGTCCCACTTATCTTAAAAAAAAAAAAAAAGCAACTAAACTACGGCATCTCTCACGCATGAAATGCATGACACCCATAACACAGTATCAGAAACACCGAGATTCTTTGCAAAAGCCTTTCGGGAAATAAATAATCACCGCTGCATCTTATATGCCACAATTGCTGGTCCATCGAAACGAAGTAATCGCCCAGACTCATCAGAATGGAACATTAAGCTGGCTCCTTCTACTTGTAATGAAGTATTCTTTGGTGGTTGCAGTGGAAATGGTAATGAAGCCTGTAAGTGAACTTATTTAAATGCGGAAAAGTTAACAACCACTACACCATCCTTATCTGAAACGTGAGAAAATCCTTGACCTGCGTCCTCTTCAACTACGCACATTAGCTGCAACTACTTTTTTGTGACGAGGAAGATGTTCCTTTTATACATTTTAAATGCAGACATTTCATCTTCTTAAATTCAGAATGATAAAGAAATTAATCTAGTGCTAAACTAACCGGTTCTGTCATTTTTGCAGCATCAACCAACATATATGACTTTTTAGAAGAATAAGAAATACCCAGTAAATGATATGGTACACCACTATATTCTAACGTCGACCAGTTACCTGGAATATTTACGCAGAAGGGTAATTACGTAATTACTTGATCAGAAACTCTTCATTCATCCTTGTTATTTGTAGATATCAGAATGCCTGTTTTCAAAAATTAAAAGACATTTACCTGCAATTTTGGCGCATTTGATCGGTTCTGATATAATTAAAGTTGGCATAGGCAAAATTATTTTTCCATCATACCATAATTCCCGGTCATATAATCCCTCTTCAGTCTATAAAAACTTTATTAATGCACAGCATAACTAAGGCATCAAACAGAATCATTACAATATTAACAAACAGTGGAAATTTCATGGACAAAAAAAAAAATTTACTTGATTTTGGAAATCGACAAGATTATATAGCACTGTTTCATATGGCTTTCTTTTGAAAACAATTACCATATCAGATATTACGCTAACGTTCGTAACGTTTCCAAACACCTTAAAATCAAGAAAGTATGTTATTAAAACGCTAAATAAAGCAGTTGTTCATTAATTCGCCAATAGATTTTAGTGAACCTACAGCAATATAGGTGTAAATATAGGTATGAAATACAGGCTGTATAAGACAGAGTGCCAAATTTGCACAGCAGGCTTATGCTGCCACTTTTAAAATATAATTATTTAAGAAATGTTTATCACAATGATTACTGCCACAGCAACTACAACAGCTCCGGTTATTTTTCTCATTAGTGATTGTTTTGTTTACAAAAAAAGAAAAAATACCTCTTTGGTAATACGGAATAGGCCTTTGAATTTAAGCGGATAAACATCAAAGATGCCGATAACACAATCTGTTCCACTGTTACTACCACCTCGAATGCCATTCTGAATTAACAACACACATCACAAATATTTGATTGTAGAGTAAATATCAGACTTGACCGGGATGAAATATCGATAATGAGCTAATACCTGCGGCAGCATATGACCAAATAAGCAAAATGTTCGACCAAGTTCATTTGGAGCCAAGCAACTGCAAAATCCCCAGTTAAAAAAAAAAAGTATAAGGAACAGTATTCCTTCAACTTCTATGCTTCGAGACATTCAGCTATGATGAAGCACTCCATTGTTGCAAATCCTTTTCCTGCTCTCTTCCCCCTCCTCAATAAGAACCATTCACGAGGATAAACTAAGTTTAAAAGATTTGCCCACCCACTTATTTAAAGCAACTTTTATACTGGATACATACTAATGTGTATGCTTTATTTAGAAATGCTCATTAAATGAAAGTTTTACAAACGTATCAACCTGTATACTGGGTATATAACTATTTACATGCACAACCATACCAGTTTCTGCTAATTATATACGAAAATTTCCACAAAAATAAAGCAAAAACAAACCTAAATTTACACTCTGATGGAAGTACAAACTCTGCCTCCACTGACTGACGCAGAGGATCAATGCACAGCAAACGATTCTGCGTCAAAATCAATACCCAAAATGGTGAAGAGTTCGATGTTCCTTCCTGTAATACAGAATATTATTTAAAAAAAGATCAAAGATGTTAAACCACTAAAATTTACTACATTTCTAACTAACCACATAAACGAATTAATTCATTACAATATGACTTGGAACATGCAACATTTTGCCATTATAAGATAGCAATTTTGAGTTTCTTCATTCCTCACCTAAATATCACCAAGAATGGTGATTTATAAAATATCACAAACACGGCAAAATTTGTTGTAGACCGTAACGCGTGTATGAAGTCACTTCTATGACACAGCCAAGTTTCGAAACAATCTTTCACTGAATGAGCTCAAATTCTGCATAATTCTCAAAGGCTGAGATCCTGAACAATTTCCAGGGATCAGTTTTCCTGGATGAATATTGAATAAAGAAGCTCAAAATCACAACCTTATAAGGAAGAATTATTAAAAAAATATAACCACACCTAAACAAATCCTTCCCAAATCAATCAGAACTTCTTAAGAATTTTCGGTAACTCAAAAGTAGAGAAAATGCATGTGAAAAGAAAAAAAAGTGCAACATAAATGTGGACCTGCAAGTTAACAACCAGTTCAACCCAAAGTGTCGAAAGAATCTTTTCTGTTTCGTCCAGCATATCCAGTCGACATAATGGCTCCAAAATATCGATGTTGTAGATTTTTCGTGCTTTATGCGCCACCATCAAACCCCTATATTTGATGAAGATATGAACTAAAAGATTTCAAATCTTAGGAAGTAATTCCGATATAAAAAAAAAAAAAAAAAAAAAAAAAACGGCTTATCTTTCACTTTTTCTGAAAAGTGTTGACTAGTTAAAATAGTGTACACCAAAGAATCTTTTGATCAAGCTAATGTGCAGTTTATAACTCCTCTTGGATTAGCATGTCTTGCTGCTCAATGATCACAAAAAAAACTTACCCATCGACGTTAAGAAAGCCTTTCGCATCATGCTTTTCACATAAAACGTACCTTCGATTATTCTATAAAATAGAATCCAAATAAATAAATTCAATGTCTGGTAGACTTTTGCAGATTTCATAGTTTCTTCCATATATTTAATCGGTTTACTTCAAATTTGAAAAAAAAAAAAAGGAAATAAAGTAGACCATGTAAAGTTCTTTTTGAAATCAAACAGTGAGGGAAAAATTACATACTCAAGTCCACATAAAAGATCATATTATATTTACCCTTATGTATATAAATGCCAAAAGTCAAAAGTTCCAAACTATATTAATTAATAAATTTATAGCTTAAAGAAAAGAAAAAAAACTATTATATAAACTCATAAAATTCGGAAATAAAAATGACGGAAAACATACAGACATAATCAGTGAACGTAGAGCATTTCTACCAAAACTGCATTGAGTTCGTTGAAGTCCTAATTCACGTCGAACAATTAATTGTGTCACTGATGGATGTTTTAGTACTTTTGCAGCATTCATATCGTTTCCAGCATCCAAGCATGACAATAACCGACGTGACAACTTCAATAGTGATATCATTTAATATTTCAGAAATCTTAGTGCAAGATTACGTAGATGGCTTAAACAACAAACAATACAATCTATATCAAATTTTAATTATTTTTCGCATTGTAATAATTTCGAAAGTTTTTTTTCGACAGGAAAATTAAAAGAATGAAAATGCGATAAGACAAAATGTAACTAACCTCACTATAGCCATCATCATCGTTTGGTCGATGGGCGCATCTCGAATCATCGCTCATTAAACGATTCAGTAGCCGATTCCCAAGTGATGTTCCCATTCTCTTCACACCTCTTCCTCAACTTAACCACTGACCACTTCTCCTACTCTAATAGTACTTACTTTGGGCAAAAAAATATGCCCAAATTTCCAATTTTCCACAGAATTTCCATCAACCAAAGAGTATGCTTCAACTACCTCATCCACTCCGTCTCTTCCCCCTCTTTCTCTCTCTCTCTCTCTCTCTTCCTCCCCTTCTCGCTCTCTGTTAATATTCGTTTTTTTTTTTTATTCCCATGGAGCAAAAAAATACGGTAAAAAAATGCAATAAAAGAATCTCACATATGGATGAAAAGTGTTTTGGAATATTATTGGTTTTGTGGTTAAAGATGGAGTAATGTTTTGATGAGTTAGATTTAATGAGAGGTATTTTCGACTCAATGAATTAGTCTTTCGATAGAGCAACTCGAAATTAATTACTCATTTACAGCATATGTATCAAAGGGAAGCTCAAACATTACTCAAATATAACTCATATAATCAAAAATAATAAATTAATAAAATTAGATCTTTCAAATTTCTTCTCCGGAATAATTTTGTTACTATCAGAGAAGGATAGCTGGTAATTAAGAAATAAATTGGATAATTTGTAAAAAGTATTTTAATTCTCATTCAATCAAATTTGTCAACAAATAGAACTACTAAAACTGATTAATAGTTATCGTTATCAAGAGAGAGAGAGAGAGAGAGAGAGAGAGAGAGAGAAAAAACAGGAGCAAAATTATTGCTAAATTATAATTATACAATCAACAGGTTATACTGCAAAACAGCTGTTGTATTAGTGCTACCTGTTACTACTAATTACTAATAATTTAGCAAATAACCCTTATTGAGATAGATAACGTTGATGGGTAGCAATTTGGCAAATAGCAGAATGTTGAAGCAGAATTGCAATGCAAACAAGGAAATACACAGCAAATAATGATTTTATCTTCAGAAAAAAAAAACAATTTATGCAAATTACAGTATTAACTGTGGAGTAAAAAGAGAAATGAATGAATAACATTTTAAAATGATATTGCGATATTAATGAATAATTATTTAAAATAACATTTTAATACAACTGTGAACACTTCTTCCTTTTTTTTTTTTTTTTTTTTTTTTTTTTTTTAAAGGAAATATATAAGAAAAACTTTGTTGAGATATCTCCTTGAAAATTACTGAAACTTCTAATTTTCTTTTTTTTTTTTTTTTTTTTTTTTTTTTTTAAAGCTATATTAAGCATCAAAAATGGAAATTAATGCAATCAATTTCAAATAAATGTTGGACAATAAACTATTTCATTATTCTTTTACATCATCGAACTAGTTGAACTAGTTTTAAAGCTTCCTTCTTTTTTTCTTTTCTTTTTAATAAAAATTAGTTTAGAAAAAAAAAAAAAAAACAGTAGCCCTAATTACTGTCTATTGGGTTTTTTTTTTCTTTTTTCTTTTCTGTACAATCATAAGTTTATTGAAGTGATCAGAAATAGTTTCAGGAAAAAAAAAATTGTTTTAGTTAGCAAAAAAAAAAAAAAAAGTAAAACAATTGAGAAGAAATCACCCATAATTATTTGTTATTTAAGGGAAGTTTAAAAAAATATTACAAAGATAATTCATTTCCTTTATGTTACACTTTGAAATTGAGGTCCTTTAATAGGACTTATCAAATGTTTCTAAAAATTTCTCATTTAATGGAAAAATACTGGACGAAACGTCTCATCAGAGTATTCGAGAAATTCATGGATAACTTTTATCACTTCCTAGTTATCATGTTCAAATTCAAATTTAATACGTTCAACCTTATTTATCACTTTCTTAATGACTTTTTTTTTTTTTTTTTTAACGCTTAAAATAATGAAGAACTATGAGATTTGGATTATTTCTGTGATAAATCGTTTAATATTTTTGCGACTCTCTTACACAACAAATATTTTTAGACAATTTTAATTTACTATTTTTTCTTTTTTTTTTTAAATTTCATTTTATCAAGTGATAAATGAATACGGTATTATCATGCATGCATATATGCAATTAACTTTTTCCTGTCCTGCAACATTAACTGATAAGATCTAATAAAGATTTAGAAAATATCAAATTTCTTTCACTGTTACAATACTTTAAATTATGAAACTAAAATAAAATTTTCATGTAAAAAAAAAAAAAAAAAAAAATAAGAAAATGAGCACGAATAAAATATCAAATTGGATTAAATGACTTTCTATATGTTTTATTTTATTTTATTTTTTTTTTTTTTGCATTTCAACTCAATGACACGTTATTATATTCATTGGTTGCATGGAAATTAATCATTAGCTTAACATTAAATCATTAGCAAACTATTAATTTATTAAAAAGCACAGAACAGGACAGCAAATCATACATGGGATTTGCCAGAATAGTTAATCTTGTATGTAAAATAAATGCATAAACAATCTTTATATTATTTTAAATTTCGAGTATAATTTCAAAAAATATTTTTAAAATTTACACAGAGGAATGAAGATGAGAAAATTCATTGTCTTATTAAAATATCGAAAATTAGGAATGAAAAATTCATTCACTAAGATGCGAATTTTTAAATATGAACTTTATGAACTAAAAAAAAAATAACTGTTGATAATTGAAATGCTTAATCAAAAAAAAAAAAATAATAAGATTTTTTTTTTTTTTAATAAAGAATGTTTTTGATTTCATGAACTTTCATCACACAATTGCCTTGTCCAAAAAATAAAACAATAAAATAAATAATTAAGTAAAAATTCAAATATAATCAGTAAAACATTTGAACTGATGTGGAATGTTAAGCAATTATCTGGAAAAAGCTATAACTAAGAAGAAAAAATTGTTATGAATATACGGCAAGAAAGAGGAAATATCAAATTAAACGGATTGCTACGTGAAATTTAGCGTGATTCTGTAAGAAACTGTAAACGGATTGCTACGTGAAATTTAGCGTGATTCCTGTCAGCTATCAGCTATGTTTCTTCTTTTAATTAATTTCTGCTACTCGAAAATTTTCAACAAAAGTTCTCTTTTTTATGAAATTGAAAACGAGAAAAAGTCCTGAAATGGAAAAGAAACGAAGCAAAGGTTATTTGGGCTAAACATCTGAAAATAACAAAACTGGAAATTCAAAAAAAAAAAAACCTTTAACTTAACATCATTAATGAGATTGCTAATAATAATGCATGGTGATTTCTGATACTGTTAACTGTTGATAATATTTTATAGTTCTGTTAAATGATCGAGAATTGATGACTTCTGATCCTCTAAATTTAACTACCTCGTATCAATAATTCGGAATTTCTATTTCTCATTGTTAGTTTCTATGAAAATGCCAATAAGATAAGAAATGATCAGTTTGAATTTAGCAATTCTTAGTATTATAATCAAAATTTGCACAATTAAATAAACCAAAATTACATCGTTTAACTAATAATTCCAGAATTTGTTCTTCTTCGTCATTATTTTCTGTTTCAGTCACTGCTACTGTTTTCATTTGCTTAGTGTTTAATTTTTGTTCCTGTAAACTGTAAATTTAAATTTCACTGTTTTTTTTTTATAAATTTCTCGTATAAAACTATAACAAATTAGTAATGCCGTTCATTTCAATAATTCTACGCATATAACTTTTTTTCTCGACAATCAATTTTTGCTACTTTGATTTAATTAACTGTAGTTTTGGCTGCACTCCCAATTCCAAATTCTTTATTTTTCATTTCCTTTTATTCTAATTTTATCATTAAATTTTAGTCCAAAATTCCGTTCAGTGTATTATGTTGATCGTTCCTTTTTCCTTAATCTATTTTAGCAACAATTTGTAAATTTTCTAATTTCAATGATTTTTTAATTGATCAAAAATAATATTTAAATTTCACTTACTTCTAAGGAATCATCATTTCGTGCTCTTTCGATTGTTGAAACAGTTTGAGATAAATGCGAAGTATCAAAGACTGGTCGCCATTTTCTTAATTTATTATCTTGACTACTAAAGGTAATTGAACTGGATGATCCATTAGTGCTAATACATAAACTATTCTCATCCAACATTTTTGATAACGTCAATATACGTGTCTGCATCATACTGCAATCGTCCTGAAAAATGGGCAATTTTCTTTGAAACTGAAACTGAATGCAAGATTTTCTGTAATATTAGGTTTGGATCTGAAATTAGGAAAGTTAAGACTTAATCTGATATCATATGATTTATTGGGCTTACCATTTATTAAAAAAAGAAACCAATTTTTATGAAATATTAGTCTAATTATTCGATGTAACAAGTTATCTGATGTTAATTGATATTGTCTAATACGATAATGTGTATCAGCAAATAAATATCGAACAGATACAGAAAGACTCATCTGATGCTATCTGAATTCTTGAATATACCTAGCTTGACAATATATTATCATTAATAAACAGCTGCATTAATTAAAAAAAAAAAAAATGAATGAATAAAGTAAACAAAATATATTACCAGATAAGTAAACAACATATACAAAAAATAAAAAAAAAAAAAAAAAAAAAAAAAAAAGCATTAAACCACTGTTAACTGTGAATTCTCGTGTATGTATAATGTAGTAATAGATTGAGAAGTAATAGTAATACTAAATACTCGTGCTTGAATATTCCGTTGTAAGCAACGTTCTGCGGTAAAAGTCATTTCAATTTCACGATCTTTCATCATCTCAAATATACCCAACAATCGTTGATTCAACTTTAACCAATCTGTCATTTTCCGTTCCATATGAATATTCTCTTGTTCAAGCATTTTTATTTCATTTTCCTAAATGGAAATATTATTAACTTACATTTAACCTGTATATTCATCCAAAACTTATCATTCCATTGGTATATTTATGTAAAGCTTATCATTTAATCAGTGTATTATGCAAAATTTATCATTTGGTTAGCATATTTATGTACGAATAGATAATTTTTTCTTTTCATTTTCTAATCCTAAATAATTGATAGCTCTTGAGAAGATAAAAATGAAAATATAAGAAAATGAAAAATATATATTTGAATTATTTCAGGCCAAATTAGCAATAGCATTAACATTTTACTTTGTAAACTTTTTGAACAGTTCCATTTTGCCAGATAGTAACGGTTTTTCGTTTATGTTTAATAAGACGATTTGTGTATTCTATTTGTTTCCCAATCATCTTCACTTGTTGAGCATTTTCTAATAATCGTTTATCAGCAAGAATTTTCTAAAATGACAAAAAAAAAAAAAATTATATACACATTTATTAGAATTGAAAAAAAAAAGCGGTTAATTTAATAATTCGGATAATTACTCGGCAATAAATGCAACAAAGCAGTATAATTAAACTCGAAATAAATTCAAAAAAAAAAAAAATTCCATTAATTCTAAATATATGCCAATCGATAATCATGAAAAAATTACCCATTTGTTAAAGTTAAATGAAATGTAAAATTATTCAGAATGGTAAAAAAAAAATAATATTTCTAATTTTCCGATTTTTTTTTTTAAAAAATATTTCGAATTTTTCAACAAAATCCCTAAACTTTTTTCATCCGAATAGAAATCTTAATTATCTTTTCGTGAAAACGAAGTAGAACCACAAATATTTAAAAATTGCTGAAATTTTCGGATTATAGAATTATTTAAAGAGAAGCATACAACTTTTACAATTTTTTTGCATATTTTTTTTTTTTTAAATGAAATTTTGAAACTCGTTTTTTTTTTTTTTTTAATTATCGGTTCTCATCTTTTCTTTTATCTGCCATCTTCTTCAACACCAACTTGCTCAATAAACTTCAGAAAAGATTAATTTCGGAACTTTTCCATTTTCAGTTAGCCATATTTGTGTCCACTTTTCGGCTTCTAATGCCATTTCTCTGTCAAATTGTATCGAATTCTTTGCAAACAGTGTCTTTTCTCTGATTTCTTTTACCAACTAAATCACTTAAATTAATTAAAATTTCTGCAGAGGTCTCATAACTGTACACATTTTTCAACCAAGTTTCAAGATCAAGAAAAGGATGACCTGATTTGATTGCTGAATCAGTTGTTCATTCTCCTGTTGAATTGCATACCGAGAATTTTTCAAATTTTTTATTTTACTTTCCAGTTGCTCTGCTACGTTTTCTAATTCTCTTACTTTAGTATGCAAATCTAAAACTTGAAAAATGAATAATCTCCTCTAATTAATTAAAAATTACCATTCATTATCAGCCAGTTATAAATCGTCATAATATAATATGATGACTTGGTCAGATAGATAATTAGCCAATATTTCGTTAATAGTAGCATTTCTATTTAATATTAAAGGTTCTGTTTTCATTTATACGAAACCTAATTGTTTTCTCTTTTTTCTATACTAGAAAACTGCCCACATTTGAAATTTCACTTTTATCGCAACAAAACAAAATAAAGCTAACTGATTATGTATACCTTCATGAGCAAAACATAGATGTCTTCCATTCTTCAGATGACAGCTACACTGTAAACTTTTATTTATATGGGAATATTTCTGATATTCATCTCCCATGTAACATCTTTCATTTCGACAATCTTTCATTCTGTTTGTTCGTAATTTATACGATATTTAATGCAGGAAAGCACCGAATAATCTATCAGTCAAAGTATAATGAGCAAAAAATTACTACAAAATCTTATTTCCAAAGATAATTATTCTTCGGTATTATAATTTTGATGCATTTTAAATCTTTAATATTAATTTCAAATAAGAACCAAATTACACGAAAAAAATAAAACACAAACATCCACTGTGATGAAAAAAATTCCCTCTCAATATTCTGAAAACCATAATTTACTTAGAAATAACGTTTTATAAATTTCGATTTCACAGGAAATAAACGAGAAACTACCGTTTTATCGCAACCAATAATGTAATATTGAACATTTGCAGCACGAATTACTTCATTTATTTGAATTTTTTTTTTTTTTTTTTTTTGCAAGCATCAGTATAATGATGATGCTTTTTCTATATATCCGTTTATAAATCTACTATGTTAGCATATCCATTTAGACACACTGAGAAACGCCGACAAATAGTCGTTAGGATAAGTCAATGAGTGAGATAGGAGACTAAATGCAAGAATATTTCGTCAAAGATGACTTTGGAGATTTCATTTATGTAATTATTTGAGCAATAATCCACGAAATGTTAACTTTCCAATATTTCACACTGTAAACAAGGCGTTGAGAATAGTCGTTTATAAGGATACTATCAGGAAAAAGAAACAGTGGTGAAATAATTGAGATGTTTGACAAGACAATAGATTACGAATATTCAGGACGACACACAAACTAAATCAAATGGCATCAAAAAGTTATATGACAGCATCAATAAATGGTTAGCAATACAGAAATGGATAATTTGTTCTGTTTTAAACGAAATTCCATTTCAATTTTCAAACCTCTTCTTTTTCTCTATAACTGAGTTTTTAAATAAATGGCATCCTATAATTTAATTAAGTAATAAGATAAATTCAACTAGAAACACTTTCGGGGGTTTTACCAATCATACTAACATGGTTATGCTTCTGATTATAGGTTTCGATAAATTTCTGTGAACTTCCTGCTTTTATTTCATTCCCATTCATTAGCTTTTCTGGTACTGGAACTGATAAAATTTCTGGCATCATCCATGGTTTCAGCCATCCAACTAAAATTTGAGCCAGTAAGATCATATCGATTTAAACCAATTTAAATCATAAAGTATATGAATTAAATCAATGACATAATTCCCTTTTTCTGCGAGAAACTGATCTAATCAAACACAACTGTGAAATGTCAAAAAGTATTACAGAACGTATAGAAATATTTCAAAAAATTACGCGTCTATTAACTCGCTAAAATTAAACTTCCTAACCAATCAGTTGCTCAATTGAAAGGCAGAATAATTGAAACGGATTCTATAGGATGGCTACATAATGGTTACAGTAACAGCACAACAGATGGACTGAATAACCGACAGTTTATGCAATTTCTTAACTATAATAATTAAATGGAAGAACAAACCGAGTGGACTCTGGCCTTTAAGATAATGTACGCTAGCATGGTAGAAAAGAACACCATCAAGTTCAAAGTCAAAATTTTGCTTCATCATTTCCTCCATAGAACTGTTTTCACAGCGACAGTATGGAAGACATATAAAACGATACTAAAATATATTTAAGTAAAATTAATGATAAAAATATAAAATTGTGTTATTTCACTGTAAAGCACGGTAAGAAAAATCGCATGTAAACCAGCAAGTAAAAAGATTTTTAACGAAAGCTAAGTTGGAAAACTTAAAACTAACAGGTATTTGCTTTGAAACCTCTTTGAAATTTTCATTTTCAGTGATACGCGAGTTCATCATGAATAATCGACAGTCGAAATCCGAATCAGCAACTGTGAGGCTATTCCATGCAATCATATCCAAGCAATAAAACGTTGGCGATTTTGCATCAAAAACGCAATCGAGAAGAGTATATGTACCTGTACAAAGGTCAATAATTTATAATTATTTATCCAAATACACATAATAGACTGCGATGAAATCTGAATTACTTCTAAGTATAAATCAACTTACCACGACATGGATGGTTTCCACCAGGTAGATAGGAATGGAACTGCGTAATCAGATAGCCTGATTTCGAATATGCACTTGTGACTCCCTAAAGCAGTCCATTAAATCCAGTGAATAGACGGTTTACATATGAACCGCACCATAACGTATTGCATGAAAGAATATTAAATGATTTTGCAATTTTTTTTTTTTTTTAAATATAATCAAAAATAGTCAAACTAATGCGAGGAAAAGATTCAAAAATCTAACAATGATAAATGATTTCAACTAGTAACAAAGTCGCTCTTCACAAAAACCAGATTGAATCTTGACAAAAACACAAAAAAAAAAAAAAAAAATCGCTCAAGGAAAAAATTATTTCCGCAAGGGAATAATAACACGAATAATAACAAAAACATAAAAGATTAGAAAATATGAGTTTTAACTAAAGAAAACTAATCCAAGTTCTTTTCATCAGACAATAGAACAATTAATCTATGACTACTATAATTATGATAATTATTTTTTGTAAGTAGTTCGTGTTTCTATAATTAAGAATGCAATTACATACATTAGAAGCAACCACGAGACACCGTCTACCAACCGGACATGGTAGACAGATCCAGTCTTTGGATAATCTTTCCGGGATATCAACCAACCATTCACTAAGCATCAACTCGTCAGCATAACGATTCCAATTTCTCTTTCGATTTTTCATCTTACTATCTGCATTAGACATTTCTGAATCCATTTCTTCCCCATCTCCATTCTTCTCATCACATTCGTCTAACTCATTCATTGCCAATTTCCGTGCATGATTTGCATAATCAAAACGAGCTCTTTAAATAAAAGAGACTATCGGAAACGTGAAAATCCGAAGATATCCGTGCTAGTCCGGTTATATAAAGTTTCCGAGTTTTCCATTTCAGAATCAGGAATGCACTTTTTCTTTCTAATCATGGAAGTCATGTCTGAGCTTAAAAGCGAGATCTATATGTATCAAAAATACAGATTCTATTTGTTAAAAAACTGAAAAAAAAAAAGATATACTCTTTCTGCCTTCGAAGAAACTCTTGTCGTCGTCTTTCTTGGCTAACTTCCGCTCGTCCAACATACTTGTACTGAGAAAATCGAGGATGCTCCCGTGATGTACTGTTTGGCGCAACTGTCACAGAACTACCTGCCAACAAGAGCGCCAAATCATCTAAATTTTCCATTTCCCTGGAAAAGGAGACGACTCTTGTACCGAAAAAGAAGAGAATTCTATATCTGAGCGGCTTTACTTTGCTGAAATCAATCACTGAGTTTCCAAGCACACCAACCGATTGTCCAAAGAACCGCTATTTACGCACATACATAATTTTTTTCTCTAAAATATTTTTTAAGCTTTTCAACATAATAAATCAAGACAGTAATGACAAGAAATAATTAAATCATTTATTGAAGATTTATTACATACATTTAACAGTTAACAAGTTATAACAATAGAACAACGAAAAACAAAGCAATCTAAAGCTTTAGGTATTACATGAGTTGATTAAACAGATATCCATGAAAGTATTACAAATAAAAGTGATGTGTAACCGAGACGAGAAAAGCTGGGAAAAATACGTATATAATGTCAACTACCTAGAATTCAGTTCGCGTAATTTTCCCATCCCTACTGCCAGAAAGTCGAATTACATCTCGTACAATCCCATAACCAAGGATCGTGAAATCATCCAGAATGGCTCCCACATTAACATTTAACTGGTTATTCGGCCCTTTCAACCGATGCAAACAGCTAGATACCTGCAAAAAAAAAAAAAGAAAATTTCAAGGTTATATATAAAAATAATCAATAAAGGTAAAGAAGCTCAAAAACAGAACGCATGATAGGCCCTTATGATAACTGCAACTAAGCAATGTAATGGTAGGTTCAAAAATCTGGACGACCACCGTTACTTCCTTAAATAATATATGTAACGCACGCTTGCATCTCGTGGCACCATTGCTGCTGGTTTCCACACAACGCCGATCACGTCACCCACATATTTGTTGTAGAAGAAGAGAGCAACTGAAGAAAAGCACTGCCGTAGACGCTTCACATATTCTCTGACTGGATCGTAGTCTACTACCGGTAATGGTCCCTTTATTACGTTACGACGGACTACTCTTCGTCTAACCAAATGTCTTCCTTTTATGTGTATGATAACATCACAGAAAGTAGAAACCTCGGTTGTGAACACTCCCTGTAATCAACAACATTCGCCCTAACAGTTCTTAACTATTTTCAAGATTGGTAATTTACAGAACACAGTTACTACAACCTTTTTTTTTTTCTTCAAGTTGAACAAATCAAACATAATTTTATGCAAGCAAACAGAGATGACACTGATCAGTGGAAGTGAAAATACGCATTACACAATTGCAGCAAAGAACCCCTAGCAGTAATGGTGAACAGAAATGATTATAACTGCTTTTACTACTATGCTAATCAAACACTTTAAATACAAAGAAAAATTGAACTCTTTAGAATTCTAAGAAAATTGAAACCTTTAAATTTAACGGTACCGAACCACTGATATGCCGTTCGAGCAACACAGCTGATGCATTGGCGAGTCCAATTAACCGCTTCATGATAAGTGGTTGTGGTTCCTCTCTCGTCCACCTTGAAAAGATGAAAAATGGAAAAGTAACAGATAAGTGAATAATGTAGCCTGATTAACTAGAATGACGAAAATTAATAGCACAATAAGATTAGAACCTAATAGCTGCTATCTTAGGCTTTTTTTTCCACTGTTATTACTTGCAAGTAAAGAAGGCGAATGTACTTTTAAAAATGCAACAGAAATATATGAGTTTGAGAATGACTTACCGATAACCAGTCCTATCAACTGACGTACATATCACCATTACTGGCAAAACTGGTCTCATTTTGATGAATTCTTTTTCCATTTCTTCTGCATCTTCCTCTAAAATATATGGACTTATGCTTTTTAGATAGATTTTTAAAAATAATGATAGACACTTCGGGGGAAAAATTGTTGAACAGAAACTGAAATCAATGCTTCAAATTGAAAACTAAATGAAAAGATTACGTACCTGTCCATTCATTATCAAAATCAACAAGTAATGGCTTCATTAACCAATTATGTGTAGAAAGTAGTGTCAAAAAGTGAAGGAAAGCAATGAACGGTGAGCTAAAAACAAAATTAACATTAATCCTTGAAAATGAGAATCCGACTTTTTTTTTTTTAAAGGATCAATGATTTCTTTAATGGACGGTCGCAAATGATTTCAGTGGATAACACTAGCATCGAAGTACTTGCCTAGTATTTAAAGAAGAGAACGTGATGTATGAAGCAAGAAAAAAAAAAGGGAGGAAATATACGGATGGAATCAAACCTTGGTGGCTGAACTGAGAATGGTTTAAGAAATACAGAAGCAACAATAGTTTCCAAAATCATTTCATTTAGATAATCAGATAAAGCATGAGATGATAACCAATACATCGCCAAACGACATGTATCCGGAAACGCTTCGAACCGTTGACTTGTGCTACAAAAGGATATTTCAAAATACTATAACAGTGTTACTTTAGTGTGCATTTTAAAACAACCAAACTTAGGCTGACTATTTACTGAGAATTTGCTGAGTAAAGGTCATGTGAACCAGACTTCGTTCTCGCCTATTACACTCATGTCATCACTGTATTCAATTATTACTTTTTCTTTCCAAGATCAATTAACGGTCAACTCATCCACGTATAAAATTGGCAGATTAAATTTGTATCTATAACATTCACCTGTGCAAGAATGCAGCAAGCTGAGGGGTTAGCACTACCTCGAGCTCCTTCAGTCTTGATGCTGGACTATCCTTTGGAATACCCGTTTTGCCACTGTTTAATTTCCTCATTATTTGGACTTCTTTTGGATAGGCTATTACCAAACGAAATACAACAGTATTCTGAAAGTACGAAAATTAAAACTTGCTAAAATTCGAAAAGAAACAAAGCTTATCTTTATTCAAATGAAATGAAACTCACAAAATGAATAATTAAGTAGTCATCGAAGGGAACAGCCGAAATCGAATGTTTGTCCTTTAATATTTTTGACAATTCTATGTAAAAGGCAGTTTTCAGTCGAGCAATAGCTCCCAGCTCCTCACCCCATTTTCCACTGTGTTCCATTGTTATCTGCACTAAAAACGTAACCGATCAAATGACTAAGAACACTTTTATCCTAACTCAAAAAATTACGTGAAAAAAAAGCCGCATCACGCTCAATTCTAAACATGAAAATGGAAATATGACTCAATGACAGAAATAACAACCTTCCACAGTAGGTAAATAAGGCGGTGATACATGTGGTAACGGAAGTGCTACGCAATCTTTAACGAAAACATTGCTTCTTTCGACCACTGCATTAGTTGAAAGAGGCTGGAAAGGCTGCAAAAACATTTCTGTAGGAAAAAATAGCACAGAAATATTCGGCTGAAAACAAAGGAAATGATACGTACAACAATGAACAGCATAATATCCTAAAAGGGTTTTCATATTTACTACTTTGCTGACAAGTGAAAATAAAGTGGCCAAAAGTTTTTCACCGCAGTACTTTGAAGTACAGTAGAGTAAAGGCATTCTAGACTGAAAGAAAATATTACTACAAGCGTTTCATAAAAAGCAATCTCAGGACCAACAGTATTTATGATTTCATCTACACAAACGGAAGCTTAGTAAAATTAAAAGGATATGTAAGAAAAATGTAGATAAACGGTACCGCGGTCCGTCTTAGATATGCGGATATAGGATGAATATTTGTAATAATAAGAGGTAAGTCATTCAACATTCGAAGTGTCTGACATAATTTATCGTAAGCTCTCGTAATTGTACTATATCTGTCCATTACACTGGGCAAGATCTTCCCAATATCCAGCATTCGCTCTTCAACATAACATGCTTCTAATTTGAAATGCCTGGAATGATGAATAATAATTATTTATCATCAGTCTTACAACTTTTTGAGTTTTAAGACGTTAAAAGTTAGCTTAATTGTAATGTACTTTCTTCCATAACGATAGTTGCAGAAAAAGTATAAGGAAGTATAAACTATCCACAAAAAATGGAGGAAAGTAACAGTAGTAGTAGTAGTAGCAAAAACACAACAAAAAGAAGAAAAAAGAAACGAACCTCAATAGAATATGCTGACAGATTGATTGAGTGACATTAGTGGAACCCCAAACAACTGCTTCGCAGATTGCATTATCTGGAAACTTACGCAATTCACAGATATCGCCCCAAAACTGACGAAAATGTATCGCATCCCCTGATTTAGCTGGCGGCCCGCGCGTTAATGAACTGTTCCATTTTGACGAAAGTCGAAGTCCAATTAACAAAGCTAACTCATTTGTAATATGCTCTTCTCTTTCCGCACATACATCCCACTGCAAGAAAAATCTCAACCTGCCACTTATAATCATTTTTGATAAACAACAGTTCTGCATCATTGCAAGGAAATACATCCATCCTATGCAGTGAATTTCTATGCTACAACATGTCATATAATGATGAGGTGATTTGAACAATAACTCCTTCAGAGCGACCCTATGAAATCTATCACAAAAGTGAGCCTACCAGCTCATCCTGCTGATTTGGTGTAACAAAATCGAAATTCACAATCCTATCTGATAAAGCCTCTTCCAATACTGGACCTAGCTTGCGTTTGAAAATAAGCAACAAGTCGTTACAAGTGCTTACGCATTCCGCACTGTATGGTTTCTGAATGGTACTTTCCAGATACAACTGAGGTAGTCGAATCCTAAAAAAAAAAACTTTATTGACGAGATTTCATAACTTTCCATTTTAAATCACATTACTTAGAAAATCTCTGGAATGTATTACCTGATATACTGGTCAAAAGATGAAGTAAAAGGATGAATTTTCACAAAGAGATCATCAAATTCAGCGAAGACATTAATTTTTGTAATAGCAACAGTAGCAGCAGCACGGATCTGCTCCATAGCAGTGGTACTCAAAAATGTAGCTAGATTCAGATATCCCGTATAATCAAGGAACACAAAGTCGAAATTTGACGAAAACTGTTGATATAGCGCATCATTATCGCACAAACCCAAATGGGACTTCTTCCAGTCTGTTGATACTGAAATTTACCGCTTTGCACAAATAAATTCAATTGTCATTTTAAATTAACATAGAGAACTGTTATGAAAATAAACATGCAATTCTTTTGTCAACAAAAAAAATATGTATTCCTGCTTTCATAATTGTACCTTCTCATTAGCTTCTAATTCAGCTACTGCAAGAAATGATCAAAGACTGAACTCACTGACTGAGGAGAAGAATGCTATAATAATATCGAAAGCGGATGCCTGAGCAAACGAACTTTCTTGACGGTCGATGAAGACAAGCCATGCTTCCAAAAGTAAATCCGAAAAACCATCAACTCTCTAAAAAGATTTTTATAGATAAACATTCCAAAAAGGAAACTGTCCCCTTTTTCTACCAAGTTATTACATATCGTCCTTATCTCAATACACAATCGGAGAAAATTAAGAAAAGAAAATCGGAGAAAATTAAGAAAAGAAAACGACCAACCCTGCAGAATTCTCTGCAGCTCCGACAGAATACGTAAATTAATTATTATTAAAAAATGTTATCTCAAGATGTTTAGCATCTGATTACAGAAAATGAAAAAAGAAAAAGAATACCTGAATGAAACCTCTTTGGAGCATCCATGAACGTATCAAAATCAAGGCTTTTAAATAAGCTGGTCTTTCGCCGAAAAAAACTTCGTGTCTAGACTCAATTTCTTCGCGTAGCATATCAATTAATATTTTTGAATTGTATACTGGTGTAGGCGTATCAATACCTGCAGCAGTTCAATTCCTATCCTATTTTATGAGTGGCAAATGTAATTTACCGCACTTGCAGATGATATGGCTTATTTTCTGTTTTTATTCGTTACTTCTCTATTTTAATTAATTGCGGATTTTTAAAATAGAACATAATCACTAACCAACAGATGCAAAATGAGCAGAACAAAAAGAGGGCCTCAAGTTATTATTTTCAGGACGAAATCGAGAGATCTTCGTGAATTCTCGTGGAGGTGCAAAATGGACCCGCAAGAACCCATCAGTTCCAAATACTGCAATGTAGGAATTTCAAATTAGTTATAATATGAAAAAAAAAATAGTTTTAAACCTCAAATTTCGAGTTCCAACTTTTCAAATTTTTCTGTCAAGTCTTTTTCGCTTTAAAGAAAATTTTAGAATGCTTTTCTCTTTCACTTCGACATAAAATAGATACAATTACAAAGAAAATACCGTCTCCATTCGAGACAAACAGCAGCGGTCTCAATGGATCAGAACGATCCAATCCAAATTTCACTCTGAATCCTGTTTTTACTAAAATACGTGCCACCTGGCAAATATAGTGAGCACGTTTGACGAAATATGTAAAATTAAGGTAGTCTCGGGAACCAAAATAATTCTGAAATAGTCAAAAATGTTGAAATATGCAACAACACCATACGAAAAAAAAGGAAAAAGAAAAATGCACCGGAAAAAAAAGAAACCAAAGTACCTGAGGTATAATAACGATAAGATCCAAAATCGGCTCCTTTTTTGTTTGATAACCAGTACGCCAATTACCCAAAATGTCGACTTTAACTGGATGTACCCAACGACAATCACAAGATGACTTGATCTTACTTAATTCTAGTCCAAACGGTAACGATAACGGAAAACGAATTTTATCTGAATGTAGCTTCCGCAGATCGCTCATCTGAAATGTTTGAAAATAAAATGAATGCATGCAAAGAGCGCTATCATATATCTCTGGCATTGATAGACCTATGTTTCGAGCTCAACACCTAACCAGTAATTATTGCAGTGATACAGAATCGCAATGCATGATCAAAACGATTGCAATCTACTGAACCCTCCACTCATGCAGTTGATATCAAACACCAAGGACATGCTACAAACGAAAAAAACATATTTAAATTTCTGTTAGTTAACCTGATGAGCATTTTTTGCTTCTTTGGCTGCATAAATCGCGCGCTTTACGGATTCAGCTAATTCTTCCAGCTTACACCTTTCTCCATCCGATAGCCGGATATCTTCGATATAATCATCAATCTGCATACATATTAATCGTCGTTTTTCACGTTTCCGATCAATTTGCTCCAATCCATCATCTAATTTGCGCTTCATTTTTCCAGAGAAATAATATGAAACTTGATATCTGAAAATAAAAAAAAATAATCTGTGACTGGCACTGAACCAATGGTAGTCAGTTCCGCCCAAGGACCAAGGACTCCCCTTATTCCTCATCATGATATTAATGCACAGTAAATAGTATCAAATTAGATTAGGCAGCGAAATGCTAACGGTATATGAACATACAACCAATTTAGTGGAAATTCTACGATATTCCAGGGTCCGCTTAAAGCCTGACGTATTTCACAATCGCATAACGAAGAGATAAAAATACTGCGAGAGGATCCAAGAGAGTTCTTTTTTTTTTTATCGTGATAAATGTGTGATACGGACAAAAAGTTCTCCCATTCAAAGCATCAAGTGGATTTCAAATCTACCGATTAATAAAATAAGCAGTCATTTAACAGTATGTCCATTTTATTTAATTCCTTTTGACAAATTCATAACATGGAAATATTCAAAAAAAAAAGTTAGCAGTTTGTACAAAATACAGATTCTTATACAATTATATCTACCCGATTCATCTGCTTCTTTACTTTATACTTTGCTAAATATACTTCAATCCGGAAAATCATTACAAACTAGTTGTAGCCTTTGAGACACAGACAGTAAAACGCCAAATACAAAGTGAATGTTAATATCATTTAAATTTTCGAATTTCGTGCAAACAACGATGCTCTATGGCACAGAGCAAAAATATACATAATCTAAGTATGAAAAAAAAATTCAATTTCTATAAGGTGCGATGTACGATAAAGTGAAAACAAAGATAAACCAATATAGCAGACGGCAATAAGAAACAAACTCCGTCGAGAAAGATTAAGCATACTGAAGTACTGTCACGAAAAATAAGGATGTTCGGAAACGTACTGAAAAAAAAAAAAAAAAAAAAAAAAAAAAAGAAAAAAATACCAGATGAGCAAAATAGCACCCATCCCAAAACTGCATGAACAAGTACAGACATACATATACTACTTCAACTACAAATTTTAAGAGCAGTAATTCAAGTAAAACTTACAATACACTTTTAGATACCTCTGGAGCCCTAATATTATCAATAACTGAAAATCTCGGTGATACTAACGGAGTTTAAAATTTAATTCCGACCACTTTCTTGCAATATCTATGACAGGCTTAAGAGGTATTATAAATACATTATTAGAAGAGTCAATATCACAATAATTTGAGATCGACTAACGGCATTTTGCACGTATTACTGTAGTGACATTTAAAATTTGATTCAAAGAAATTGAATAGCGGGCAGTAAAGACTATTGCTGCATCAAACAGTCTCAGTAATTTCGTTTTACCAAGCGATAAAAAGAATATTTTGCAGGGCTGACACTACGAAATACATTCATAGGCCCATTTTATTTGAGTGCAGCGTGCAATCTGGCCAAGAAATGAATATGCGTTAGAAGAAATAATCACAAAATCTTATGAGTTCCAAATGAAATCTCTAGGTATATATGATTTTAATGCATGCTACATAAGAATGAGCTACAATGAACTACGAGTTCTGAATTAAACGAGAAGTATCCTCTGATGACTGGCGGCTATGTGTAGGGCTTGGACGTCGGAAGAATCGTGTATTCATTGAAGGTACCTTTGGCAAAGATGAATTCACAAATAACGCAAGCAATACCATTAATGATCCGAAAAAAAAAGGCGGTCCTGGGATAAGTTTCTGAAATAAATTTTACTTATTTCATGATAAAACGCCTTAATATTAGAATAGGAAAATAACAGTGTTTCTAATGTTTCTGAATTTTTGCTACATCTGAAGGATGTGCACAGATTTTTGAACTTACCCAGTTAAAAGCTGGCTTCTCAACTGAAGTTATATTTCGACGTGGTGAAATAATTGGCTGGATTCGTATACGTGGTGCTGGAAAAGGTGGTATTCCAATATGACCAGTACCATCGCTATCCAAATTTAAATCCATATTAAACAAATAAAAAATAAAACCGAATAAGGCTGGACCCAACCCTAAAAGATATTTGTAAAAATTTGTACTTAAAAAGAAAAGAAAAAAGAGTAAAAAGGAACTTCTAGATGTTTCTACTTTTCAGTCTAATATTCTCGTTCCCTTCCAATCCTATTTCTCTTCAGTATATTACGGATTCATTGAATTAATAAATCACATGTTTACTACGGTGCTAAACTAGCTTAAATGCTTCATTTTCTGCAACTTTTGGCCTAGAATCCTTAAAAAGACTGAATGCATGATGAAATTCCATTATTTCCATACCAGCAGTTAATGCGCAAGATTTATTTCAAAAAAAAAAAAAAAAAAAAAAAAAAAAAAGAAATCAAAGGGGAGATGGGAGAAAAAAAAAAAAAATAACCTTGACATAATCCACGAACACCAGTAATGACACCTTGTACAGTTCCTTGTTTATCACGATCACTATGTATACTAACAAATGCACTAATTGATGGATAAATTAACTGACTCATCGCCACGAGTAGACCCGCAGTCCACATCATCCAATATTTGGTACCCAGGCCGTACCTAAACAATCATTTAAATGTTTCAAACATTTTTTATGCCACCTAGTACTTTTACTGTCAACAGTGAACTCTTATAAAAAAAAAGTCTTTTCGTTAAACCAACCACAGTAATTGAGCAAACTGAAATGAAAGGCCAAGAGTTATTGTATATTTAGTACCAACAGTGCTAGTAAGAAGATAAAGCATGCCAGTCTGAGCGAAGACAGACAGTATACCAACTAATCCTGCAAAATAAGCTTAAACGCATTACGTCAATCAGTACATTCAACAGCCAACTTCAGATTAAATATGAATCAGAATGACTTAAAATATCGGATAACTTGTGCAGTTTATGTAACTGGATTTTGGTCATCAGATATTGATATTTAACACGATCAATTTTTGCACAAAATGGAGGCTATTCGTTTTACAGATTACGGAATTACTGTGATATTTGAATTCAAATATACAAAAAGAAAAGAAAGGAGCAGCTTTAAGGAAGTAATCTGCCACTACTGTACGTTGTTCACTACATACCGTTGTAGGTTTTTGATGGGAATAAAAATTAACGCAATTATACTTAGTCACAAATGTTAAAAAAAAGCACTAACCGATAAAAATTGCAACCGCTTCAGGGGTGAAACCAACGACAAGTTTTAAATATACAAAAAAACAGGAAAATTGACCAGCTTCAGGCAGGTAACTTAAAAAAACGATAGCAGCCAAATGAAGCACCAAGCGATCTTCCCAAACAATCCGTAATGTTGCAAATGGATCAGCAGTTTGCCAACGAAATGTATCCATTACACGGCGATTACGTGATGGTAATGATTCTGGCACTACCAGTAATATAAATAATACATCCAAACTTGCAATTACTGTGGCCTAAAACTATTAAAAATTGATTAAAAAAAAACTCTATAAAAGAGTATTGTTCTCTTTTTCTCTCATCCTCTTGTCGTTTCGTATTGTCTATATTACCTCAAAAAGTTGAGAGTTAACTACGAACTTGACTTGAAAAATATTCACATTGAAAAGATAAACTCACAAGTAAAACGACACTATCATCACCCCACGACTCTGAAATCCATGCTCCAAGTGCTGGTGATGTAACTAAAGATGCCGCAAATGTAGCAGAAATGAGGCCATATGCAGTTGAACGATCAGCTTTATCGGTAACATCTGCTACGTAAGCAAGAACAACACTAAATGTTATCGAAAATAGACCACTAATTGAAAATAGAGAGAAATACCACCTGAAAAAACGAACAAAATTAAAGTAACACAGCGCTGATAGTGGCTCCCCTGAAGTATTTAACTGCTGATTTCATTAGAGGAAAACGGAAGATTTATTGAATAACATTCCATCATTCTTCCCTTAAATCCTTTCTATTACCCAAATCCTTTATTAAAAATATAAAAAAAAAATTAAAAAGTACGAACCATGGGCTAATTTTAAGGCATGGTATGGGCATGCAAGTGAAAAAAACAGTAAGCAATAAAAATGATTTGCGTCCCCACTTGTCTGATATCGCACCCAATAGTGGCGCACTCAGAAATGAGAGCAGACCTTTGATGCCAAGGATAAGACCATTCATCAAAAATTTGTTCGTTGGGAATGTATTGGCCAGCACCTATAAAACTAGTCAAATATAGCAAATTAAAATATTAATTCCTCTTAAATTTTCGAAAAAGGTCCACAGTAACTGCTAAACCAATTTTCTTGCTTAACTTATCCATAGAACAATATCTTTTCAACACATTCAGCTCTCAACTGACCACTACTATATTATGGTGACTGTTCGAAATAACTAAAATGCACTTTTTTTTTTTTTGAAAAAAAAAATGCTTACTTACATCTTATGTCATATCTGGAATTCACACACAATTCATAAAACTTTATTTATCAGAAAGCATTTCATTTTATGAATTCTTTCCCAACAGAAAATTTCTAACACACATAACACTGATTTAACTGCGCCGCGAAATCTATGTTGCACCCATTCATAATTATTATTTTACTTGCAGAGCAAGATCAGTAACTACTGAAATGAATATAAATGAATATAAAATTTAGTCAAAGAAATAAGGAAAAATACGAACGTTAATGACTGGCACAGTGAGTAATCCCCATGCGAAATATTCGAGAAAAATGACGACAACTGCGTGATGTACACTAGCTTCGCCACAACCCATTGCGTTTCCATCGTAAGATTGGTGCAGCCTTCTTCCAAATATTATTTCGAAAATACGAGTACCCCTTACCATCCGCTTTTACTATACCTGAAATAAATATGTATCAAATTAAAGCAGTTCTCTCTAATCACTGTTTGTTCTAAAAGTTTTCCATTATCGAAAACCTGTTTTGTATATTACACCGCGTGCATACAGTGCATTAGTCATTGTCTTTTTATAAGTGCAATCTTATCCGGCAATCAGACAAAGAAAGTAACTAGTATGATAGAGCATAAAATTTAACGTCTTCAAGTAAGGTCTAGGAATTATCTTCATGTGCTAGTCACAAAATAATGTTACTACATTCACGAAAGCCAATTATATCCGAAAAACGATACAACTCGAGATAATACCGCAAATTCTTCTAAAAGCGCAGCAAATGAGCGTTTCTGGCAATTCTTTTACGTCACTTCTTTGAGGAGCACCCAATCAGAACAACCTATTCCTTTTCACCGACAAAATGATACAACTAAATACTCGGTGAGACACATATAAGACTTGAAAAAGAAAACGAATAAAAGGTAAAAATGAACCTTACGAAATTGTGTGTCTCCGTTTGATGAGTCGAATATTTATCTCCGATTGCGGATTTATATAAGATAATAATTGCTGTTTGGAAGGATATCTTTACTGATTGCTCAATTCCTGAATCCATTCCAAGCTATATTTATCGTGTCAAATAAACCGTACAAATCGTCGATGAGTAAGAGAGCGAAATAAAATCACCTGAATGACAATGATACATCATCCTTATCTTAACCCCGCATTAACTGAATGAACCAACTGAAGGGAGAACCAAACTTGTATTTGAGTAATTACTTATCTGGCTGGATTAATCAAGCACAAATCGGAAGGATACATCATCTATCTAGTCCTTTCACGTTTCCCGCGTATATGGGAACGTCACTTGCTATGAGTGACTTGTTCAAATACTTCAAGCAGTAATTATCAAGTCCTCGTTCACTTATAATAAGGAGTAAAATAGCAAAGAGAAAACAATCACCCCTACGTAAGCGTAAAGGTCTACGTAACCCATCACACGGCAGCAGCGTGCCTATCTTGACACTATTCTCGCATGAAAATTATAGTCTCAGGAGTATCTCTCTCTCTCGTTGTGATTCCCGAGATATCGGGACTCTCCGAGATGGGAGAACCAGATAACGGGATTTCCTCCTCAGGCACCAGAAAAGCATAAATGTTCTTTTCATTTAATCCTTTTTTTCTATTCCATTACTCGACCCGAATAAGGATAATAAGTTAATGCACTCTGTCTGACGACCTCAAGATTAGTGAGATTGCTGATCAAGGTCAGGGTAAAATTAACCTAAGTTTAAGTTTTTTCTGTCTTAAACTTAGGTTTCTTTTCTCAAACTTAAACTTCCTTTAGCCTCTGAAGAGTTAACATTGTCCTAGATAACTATTAAGCAGAAAAAAAAACCTTTATTTGAAATTGAATTTAAAATTTCACTTACACAGTGCTCTCTCCATGTTACATGTCAATATATTGTATATTGTACATGGAAGTTAGTAATATTTTGGACTAAAATAACTTTATCTTATAGTTTAATTTGGACTATTCTTTTTGGTTATGATCAGTATTTGAAAGATTTGTG
Source organism: Setaria digitata (assembly GCA_003640385.1). Lineage (NCBI taxonomy): Eukaryota > Metazoa > Nematoda > Chromadorea > Rhabditida > Setariidae > Setaria > Setaria digitata. Next base: position 14,391 of record RCAB01000276.1, on the reverse strand, counting down.
TCATTTCAATCCTAATCTTTTTATCGAGTAACAATAAAAAATGCTACAGTTCAGATCATGGTTATGGTAGATTACAACAATCGGTGGCTAACATATGTAAAATTTCACCAAAAATTAATATGATTTATAGTAAAAAAAGAAAAACCATAAGATCATAGAGGTTACTGTATGAAAATATTAATGTATTTGATAAAGAAATAAAACCAACGCGCTGAATTGCAATTTCACCTTTTTAATTAATTGCCGATTATAATCTCTATTAGTAAAATACACTGAACATTTGACATCACTATCAGTATCACCGTATGTGATGCTGAATGACTCTACAGTATTTATCTGTTTCATTGAAAATATCTGCAGTAATTCCACAAACGATCGAAAATAATCACCAAGTTTCAGTAAATTAAGTGATCATACTCATTTATCTTTTTTCAGTCCTCCGTTTACCTAGATGAAATGATAACACGTGAAAGGATTATCGCTAGCTATCATTGTGTAATTTAAAAATTTCAAAATTTTTAATTGATAACAGAAAAACTCATTTCTTTAGCATGAATAAATTTGACTAGTAAATTCCATATCTCATACATTTTCTAACTCTTTGCAAAGATAAACATATTATTGTGACAGAAAGACTGCATTATGCATGATCTTATTTGTGTAATAAGTAATTGAATCCCCGCGACATCTTCAACATCTGGAAATTTCGAAATATGCGGGATAGAAGCACTGACAAAAGATATTTTCGACTTTCCTCTTCGTTCAGTCTTATTTGATTCCAGGAAATACAGTATGCTTCATGTTTGCCATTACGAAATTATCTTTTTGACGTTGTTTCATCAGACAACATTAGAGGATTCTGTAGTTCCATGAAAAATTTCATTTTGGATCTTCAAGATACAAGCGGTAACAGTCTTCAGCTCTACTCTCAATCTTACGCATGATGCTGAAATATCGGAATCTGAAGATTTAAACGATAAGATTCTGAAGTGTCCATCATAAAATATCTGTAGTGTCAAGTAGATGACTCCTCAACAGGACACTCCTTTCATATATATATATTAGATAAAACCATTTATATATATGGTTTTATCACAATTTAATCCATCCTGCTGAAAATCTCATCATATCAGCCGATGTCTTTTTCTGTTTTATTTTAATTTAAGAGATTAAACGATTAGTAATTCCATCACAGACCAAGTTAGTATCGTTGGTCGGTCCTGAAAGTGTCAGAATTAGCGTAATTGTTTTGCAATTAATGCCATTATCGGTGGCCAACCAATTTGATTATGTCATTAATTTTTAATATAATTCAGGAGAAGCAAAGGTAGTGAGTCATGAGTCATACTTTTTTATCTTTGGATGAGTTAGAACGATGTTTGTCTTATGTTCCCACCTACGGTAAGTTACAGTAACCAAGTCATATGAGGCACAGGTAAAGATTACTATTACTAGGAATTAGGTTGATTATTAATTAATTCATAATCCTTTTTTAATTTTGGATGAATTAGAAAAGATGCTTGGTTTAATTATCGCCTACGGTGAGTTACAGTGACCAAGTTATGTGAAGCACAGATAAAGACTACTGTCAAACGGTACTTCAGCAAATCACCGTAATTACCTCTTACGTTCATTACATGGTTGGTACTTTAAAACACAGACATAAATGTTGTTGTGTTAACTACATAGCACTCCAAGGGAGAAGTGGAAGCTTACGTCAACCACGTAGATGGTACTTCGAGAGACGTAAGTGCTGTTACCGACCACGTTTGGAGATGACACGTTCGATAATATTGTAATCGTGAGATGCAGCTTTTTCGTAATGGTATGTAGGATGTAAGATGCAGGGATCTATGGCGGTATGTTTGGTTCGTAAAAGGTTGAGGGGTGAGGGGAGAGGTCAGGTTCAGGTTTCGAGGTCATTTGACAACGGTTTAAGGATTGTTTAGTGTTGATTCATTATGGTTGTAATTTTCTGGACGATTCGAGATTGTTAATTCTTGAGAAAGTTTTAGTTATTATCGTTTTAGTCATTATTATCTGAATAGCATGGTGTTTCAGAGCTGCCGGGTATGACTGACTGCCTGAAGGGTGAAGAGCTTGTTTTCGCAGCGACTTATACGTTCCAGCCTATTCGAGTGATCCGAATCTCAAGTAGCAGTTTTCTTTTTTCCTTTTTGAACTCGAGCATTTCTTTAGTATTGTTTTCTGTTACTTATTGCTTGGAATATCTCGAAGCAAAAGCTTAACGTGGAATATTTTTAAAAATAGGTGAAGAATTGCATACATTAACCAATGAAGAAGTTGAACCGGCAGTTGGTTCGTACGATTTTCGGGATGTTCCCGACATGATTGATCGCTTTATCATTTGGCTAGTTTTTTAGCATTGTGCTTAAAACAGTGAAGTATTTTGATGTTGTTTTTTGTTAGGTTAATTTATATCAGTGAAGTTTTATGTTTTTGTAATTAACAATGTGATCAGAGCAGCCTGATTGAATTATGATTTTAGACTGTAAAGCAAAAACTGAGGAGACAGTTAAGGTATCTTGTATATTACAGGCGATCAAATCGGTCATCGTTACTGTTAGAAGAACGAAGCATTGAAAAATCATTTGATTTTTCTTCGCTGTGCTTCAACTTCAGCCCAGCTAATGTTATACCTGGAACACAGTTCTTTTCTGTAAACGACAAACTGATATTAATAGTACCGACGCAAAATGCCCTTTATCGATTTACTTTCGAGATTGGGATTCAAAAGAAAAATGAGGTCACATTCCGTTATTTGTTCGTGTATTTTGTTTCTGTTGCAGCAGAAGTAGAAAATATTCGAAATTGTTATATTAGATGAACAGAGAGTGAAGAATAGACGGGGCAAATTGTGCGTTTACAAATCAAACTAATTAAATTCCACTTTATTTTCATATTCTTTGAATTAGCTAAAGCAACAAATTCAAATTGCTGTGTATTCAAGATTAATATTTTTATCGCTCTATAGGTTCAGGCTGTTCTAAAACTATCTGAAGATCAGTCATTCCTGTATAATTATGATAGCTACGAATTAACATCATCAAGAAATGCCTGTCGCGCAAGCATTGTTCATACGAATGATGGTACATCAGCCGTATATTCGATGGCTGATGGACAGATTGTTCTCGTGCAAATGCGTCACGCACCGGGCAGCAGAGGCCAAGGTTTCTAAATATTTCTGCTACTTTTTTTTTTTTTTTTTTCGTATAGTTTGTTGTTATGAGGTCAAAAGTTGTCGGTCGTTAAACTCAGAAATTGCATAATGTTTATTTGAAAAAAAAAAAAAAATTTATTATTTATCGAGAAAGATATTAAAGGCTATGAAAAAGTACTGAGAGGCGACGGATTGTTGCAACGAGTTATGAAAGCAGCTCATCAACTCAGCTTGATTGTTAGCCTGGCATCATGTGTAGTTCATCGTGACATCTTGTTCTACATCCTTTTTGACGATAGGCGACTGCATGTTTATGCGGTTTGTTTCCTTTTAAATAATTTTGATAAAATTTGATTTCAACATCTGGTCACTGCACCACTGAAGAAGTGAAAGCAGTGTGTGATATTGATAATATTCCTGCCGTATAAATTGAATATACTTAAAAATTTTTACATTAGCTAGAGGAAGTGAGCTATAGTTTGCGAATTTCAGAATGGTAAAAAAGAATACGATGTGAATTTATATGATATAATGATATCAAATAGTGATGGTGGTGATACAGAACAAGGTGCTTGCAATTTCAGGATTTTTCTAAGTTGAAAGCATTTAAAACATTTTTTTCCTGTGCTAAAAGAATATTTTTGTAATTTTTCGTTATTATAATTATATCATATGTTATTATATCTATAATTTTCAGTGGTCGCAGAAATGGTTAAGATATGCTCCAACGGGGGTTCCTACTATGTAATCGTGCTTTTCCAACTTGATGACCATTGTCTGGTTCGTTATTTCTTGCTATTAAAATTCCTGAATTTTTCTAATATATACAGGAATCATCACAAAGGGTTGTAAATATGCCGTACCGTCTTTGTCTAGTTAGTACTTGAGCAATGCTATTTGGATTAAAGCTTCATCGATTTTCGATTGAGAATTCGACTGCTCGTTTTTGGAAGAGAAAGAAATCTAGACTAGAAGAGTGTGGGAAACCGCCATAAGTGAAACGTTAGCTTGAAAGTATTCACCATTGCCTATAAACATTTCGTAATGATTTTAGTTCATGCTGGGGAAAATTAATCAATATCAGTTACCGGAGCATGCTGGATATTTCTCATTTATCAACACTTTCCAGACAGAAGTATGTTATTTTGCTGGAATTATATTTTTATTCGGCAACAGTCAATTTTCTTATCCAAAGTTCACCGGGAATATGCTTGCAGGGAGGAGTAGTGGATTTTATGTGTGCAGTTCAGGAAGATATCTTAGATATTATTTGTTTATGTAAGGTTTCGGATGGAATTCACTATTGCTTACGAGCTGCTTCATTTGACTGGTCAGTCCATTTATGTTAAAACGCGCTCATTGTACTTCTGAACGGCGTGTTCTCTAAAATCTCATACTCCGTACCGATTTTATACCAAAAAAACTTTCATCGCTTTTTCGTGGAAAATATTCTCAAACAAAATGCCCACTGCTGCACATAATTTGAGTATGTGAATAGTTTGAAGTTGTTGGTAGTTGTTATATCAAGTTTTCAAGTAATGTGTTAACTTTTAGTTTGGATGGCGTATTAACTATTCCTTGGAAAGGAGTGAATGAGATTCATGGTGGCAGTCTGGAAGTGAGTGTACTGCAAGCCAAATCAAAGCAAACAATTGGTGTAAAAAAATCACACATATTTGATCCGAACCGATACCCCTTTAGCATTGTTTTACGCTCTCTTCAGGTATTCTCTTCAGAGAGTTAAAAATAATAAACGAAAAATATTTTGTACTTTTTCATACTTGGGTTTTTATTGCCTCAGTAATTGTTTATCTGCCATAGAATTTTTGAATCATTTTAACTGACCATGTTTTTTTTTTTCTTCAGTGTTGAAATGTAGTAATTTCTAGTTAGTTTGCAAAAAAGGTGCTTTCAATTGGGAGCTTCTGTCAAAGCGACAGGATTGGCGAATGTTGAAGGAAGCGGCGGAGAAATACTGTGGCTCAATAGAGGTACTGCAGTTCTGTTATATGTGAGAGAAAATGCTATAATTCTTTAGGATGTTCGACTTTTTTTTATTACCTGAAATAGTGGAGTTTTTCATTCTAGGCTTTTTATATGAATGTTGAGGAGCAAGATCAGTGAAAACAATTTACCATTACAGTTCGACCAGTATTATGTTACTCGAGAGGATCGTTCACTTTTGACTGCTACATTACCAAATCAGGCTGGACAAGATCGATTCTGGACAGCGCTTGGGAAAATGTGTGATGAACTAATACAGAATGAATGCCTTTCTTTGGGTCTCTGGCATTCTGTTCCTCTTGGCTTGTATGGAACGATACAGCAGGTATCACTGCACATACTTTTTCTGGGAGCTAGGGCTTGCCTATCTTCATCTGTCTTCGTTAAGGTGACCCTCATCTGGTCATGCTATAGCTTCCTATTAAAATATTTGGTATTGGCTCATAGGGCAGCAGGTGATCCGGAATTACTGAGTTTACTACTATTTAATATTGCAGGGACGTTTCACCGTATGTCGTCCAGGCGATGAGCAGCTTCGCTGGTTCGAGCATTTGATTGGCAACAATGAAAAGAATGTGAAAATTTGTTGGGAGATCACTACAAAATTTGCAAAGGGTGAACTGGTGTGTAACTCTCCCTTTTAACTGATATTTAAGTAATAAAGACAATTATATCCATAATTACCAACAAATTCATATAACAATTAATACGAAAAAAAATGATGTCTAAGATCTTAAAAACCTTTTCTAAACATATAAGTTATCAAGAAGTATATTATAGGTTGCCAGTGCAGTGACCGTAGAAGAGAGTGAGAAGTTTGTGAATGCATTTTCAACAGTTTCACATATTTTCGAGGATGCGGTTCGGAAATTTACGGAATTAAGACCTGTCGATGAATTTGATTTGGATAGTATGTTTCATGCGAACATTAAGACTGTTCGAAACTGCACAGGGGCAGTATGTCGCACAGTATACAACATTCTATAGATTTCGCAAAACTTGGGGATATTAGCTTTCTCTCTGTTGAACTGGTCGGCTTACTTCGTACATTTTGTTTTAGCAACTGCGGAAACACCATTTCATGGATCATTCACAGTTGGCTTACTGGCCACTCATTTCGAACGCTTGATTGATGACAGATTAGTGCTCAGTCAATGCTTCATTGCTTTAATGGAATTAGTGAAAATTTTGTACTCTTCTCAAGATGTTAGTTTTTTTCCTATTTTATTTTTCAATTTATAAAAGAATAAAAACAAAAGATACTAATATTGGTAATATTCAGGAAACGGTTCCACTAGACGCCAGGTGGGGGCTCACAGTTAGTACTCACGAGAAGTCACTTCATGATATGAATCGACAGTTAAGCATCTTATCACAGGCGATGAAGCTGCGAGTTTCCATGTGACTATTTTTTTTTTTTTTTTTTGTTACGAACTGATTGCAGAATATCGTAGGAAAGTTGAATAGTTTAGATAGCCTATTGCAGCGATCATTACAACGAAATAAGTCTCGCAGATGGCTTCTTCGCAACTACTGGCCTTCCAACCATACTTAGTTACGCGCAGGATAAGGTTATCTTTTTTTTTTTTCTCATAATAAATATACTATTTTCTCCAATAAACAGCTTGTTTTGGACTAGATTAACAACTGCTAGATAGTGATTTTTCTTTTGGTGCTGGGAGATCATAATATAAATTTGCGAATAAGGTTTAAAATTACAGGGTTTAACTAAAGCATTTTGAAGATACAAATTTACGGAATATTTAGTAAGATTATAAAGCCTTTTCATTTCACATTTTTAAGGAACTAGGAGGTGATGAAGACGATACCGAAGAGGATGAGGAAGCTTCGGGTGACAGAGCTAAAGTTGGTGATGAAAAAATTCCTTGTGCATCACCTCTTAGGCATTCAACGTCAGCCTACTCACATTTCGTTAACAGAATTGTTAGTGACGCAGTGATTGTTCTCTGGCCGGAAAATACTGCTATGGTATTAGCCAGGTTTCTGGCTAACTTCCATCAGTATTCTGCACTGCAGGTTTGACTTTGCCACGTATACTTGAATATATGTGATAAATTTGAAAGTATTAGACAGGTATGCACACTTAACCACTACCATTATTTTTTCTAGGCATATTGTCAGCTGAACGAGCCCTATATAACAGAACTGTGTACTGCTTTCCGGTTTTTCGAAGGCTGCGCATTTGCTGGTTTAGGAGATCCAGAAAAGGTTTTTTTTTTCTTTTTTTTTTTTTCGTTTTAAGCTTTAGGGATATTTGTAGCATAACTAAGCAGTTATTATTTGCAGGCTTTGCAATCATTTTTGGATGCGATGGAAGGAATTAGTCGGGAAGACGAGGCGCTGAACAGGACGCTTTCCCCTGATGGTAATGTTCCAGATGGGTCATACAGTGAATTGCAATATATATTGAAGGTACTATTGAATTCGATGCAATAATTTGACCTGAATTAGCATGTCTTTTTGTTTCAATTTACGGTTAATGAAGTTATATACTTAGTCATTTGAAGTGTGTTGTTGATGTTTCAGGTTATGGCTATTATGGAGTTGCACAGTTTTCACGAGCAACTAGTTTATTTGTCAAGACGTGCTTTGAAAGAAGCATTGCGAGACAGGCAGTTACATGCTAAAGTTTTGGTAGTGTTCTTCTCCTGATTCATCTATATATTATCGACCTTGTTGCGTCACTGTACAGTCGTCATGTTTTTCTGTTTTTTAGCCCGGACTATATACATCTGTTTTTAAATTCGAGCTTATCACAGAACGATATGAAGATGCCTTGAATACCCTACTCGCTAATCCAATTCCGGAAAATCGTCGAATATGCCTGAGAGAACTGCTAGCGAAGTTGATAGAACAGAGGAAAAATGCGGTCATTGTCAATTTAAATTATGAAAATATGGAACAACAGGTCTCAAAATTTCTGTTCACATTGAAACTCTAGTTAAAATTCTTTCTAGCTAGCGAAGAGAGAGAGAGATAATAGGAGAAGGAATTTTTTATCAGGATTTCCTAAAGGTTTTCAACTGTAGGTAATTTGTATTCTGTTAGCTGCATTAGATTTTATTTTTCCCATTTGATTAAGGTAGTCGATATATTGAAATCGAATGCTCGTACCTCAGATATCAGTAAAGAAGGCTATTTTTACGAACTCATCTATGCATTTCATATCAAAAGGGATCTCTTTCAGCGAGGTAAAGAAATTATATTTCAATGTATATGCATATTATATATATATATATATATATATATATATATATATATATATATATATAATATGCATATTTATATATATATTATATATATATAATATTTCAGCTATATATATATATATATATATATATGTAGCTGAAGTCATCAAAATCTTTTTCAAAAAGCTCAGCTACAGTCTTACTCGCTGTCCTGCAGTTCTGTGAGAAAAGTGTCTACATCACTGAATGATCAGACTTTTTGCAGCAGCACTGACGATGCTGGAATATTCGTGTCGCTTGCAGTCAGAGCTACAGAATCGAAACGTATTATCTCGTCGTAGTCGTGCTCTCAGTATTGTTGTCAGTTTGCTTTCATTGCTGCCAGAAGCTGATCAGTTTCTCACACTTCCCGCAGCACTGGTATATATAGTACCTTAAATTCAATGCGTAGTTTCGATGGATTCGGATTTTTCGTAAAATTCATATGTTTAAGCTTTTAGAATTTGTTCATAATTTATATTTTCATTCTGTTGAGGAAAAGGGTAAGAATCTGATGGAAGAAATCAAAAAAGCAGGTGAATTGGAGGAGAAGAAAGTTGAACGGAAGATGGGTAGAAACGCTCTAGTTATATGGACACTGGATGATATTTCAAAGGTTTATTTATTTATTTATTTTTTTTAAGAAAATTCATGTAATATGTAATGTGGGGGGTTATGGTTATGGCGTTATGGCGCTTATAAAGGAGTAAATGACGCAGTAACAAAAAATAATTTAGAGTGTTTTTAGAGGGCGTTATTATCATCAGTTCGACTGAAATTATTTGATGCAAATTATAATCGAAAAGAGAAGAAGTCAATCCCACCGCCTGTTAAACTTGAAGAAATATTTGATCAACTTATTGAGAAGAAACTGTTTGACCATGCATGGGAAGTAAGCAAGTAAGATATTTTTTTTTTTGTCATAAAAATCTTTCATCTTAGGTCTGTGTTGCACATATATGTCGTTTGGAATAAGCCGCATGGGTTTTATCTTTCAGGGTTTTTGATCTGAAACCGTATCCACTGTTAAGGGCAGTTAGTGAAGAATGTATTTATTTGGATGCAAGACCGCCAAAGGGAGAAGCGCGGTGGGTGGCTAAAAATCAGAAGTTTCTGAGGAAAATACCGAAGTATGCAACATTTCTTTTGTTAATCATAATATAGCAAAATATCATCATCATTTATTCCCTAAACTTTTCCAAAGTTCTCTTATGGTATAAATTAAATCATTTTACGAGGAATTGACCTTTTTAGTTTACGTGAACGACATTGGGCAATTTTACGCGGGTATATAGAAGTAGCAATCAGAAGGTGTCCAGAAGATTTCAAAGTGTTATGGACAGTAACTTACGTGCTGCTTCAATATCAGTGGCACATACCTCCGTGGTTATCGAATTGTTACGAGGTATTATATTTCTAAATATTCCATGTGATAAAAATTAATCATAAATATTTTACTACTTTTTCCTGCTTTGCTTATTTCATGTTATCACTGGTTTTATGTCATATTTCAGGATCGTTGTGCAGCGGAGTATGCATACTTGCTAATTATGTTCGATCATCTTCATCTAGCCTATGAAACGCTTAAGAGAAAAGTAGTTCTGGAGACAAAGAAAATAACATCTCGAGACTCGCAAACTTCAATACCCACTATAGAAATTGATTGGTTGCTATGGCTAATCAGTAAAAGAGACGACGCAACTTTGAAAGAAGTAAGCTATGTATTTCCTAGATACCCTCAGGTGTTATCTGAATTCAGGTAGGTAGGTTTTACTGCTTTCTTAAGCTAAGTCAAGTTAGAGGATTTTAATTGTGTGTGTGGTAACTAATTTTTTCGATGATTACATATTTCCATCAGTTTGAAATTAGATTAATCGTTCCTATTCTCAATACGAGAAAAAGTGGTAAAACTAGTTCAGTTTTGCAGCTTTCGCAAGTACAACGGAAATCTTTCATTGCAGGACGCAGAAGATCTGAAAAATTATGTGGAACGGTACTTCGAACGCATAGCATCTTTTTCGAGGCAGTGAATGTCTTGATCAACAGTCAGTGATTCATTCATCCACATATGTGATCTCTATTTCAGATAGCTTAGTGAAATGTTGTGTCAATTGTCATTTAAGCAGTGGTATCACCCAGTCGTTCCTTTGCCGTATTTTGGCAATGTAGTGTGATATGTGAAATGGTTATCGTTGAGATTTAAATCCTTGAAATTTAATCTGAACAGAAATATCAAATGTCCCAATACCTATGCCATTGCTTTATGTGCCTTTCTATGTTATGTAAATACATTTTACTGCCTTTTTCAAAGCATGCTGCTAATATAGCTGTGAAGAATAAAGGAAAGAACCAGAAACCATCGTGATCTTCCTCTCTGTTTCTTCCCAGTGAGATTTCGACACGGGAATATTCTGACACTTAGTTCTTGGACTTCTTTTCCGTGTTAGTTGCTTTTAGCAATTTGTAGGTTTTCTGAAATCTGTTTTTCTCCTTATAAACAACTAAGTCCCATACTATGTCATCGTTAAAGTAGCAACCTCTCTTCTCCTGACTCCTTCATAATAAAATAGTAACAAGCCACAAACCAAACCAATTTTCCAGACCAATCTCCAATTAATATTGTTAGCAAGTAAACAAGGTCAGTCCTTTATCCATTCTATTTCAAAGCACATCCATGCGTGCAGCTGGCCCCGGATTGCCAGTAATATTTCATGGTTCAAGCCGGAATATCCTAAGTGAGAATAAACGTCAGAATTATCATTTCCTTTTAATACCCATAACAAGGAACAGGAAACAGAACGAAATGCCAGTAACACTGCGCAAAACAACAAAACAAACACGGGTTCAAACGTAGAACTCATCAGACGCACGTGCGTAACACATGGACATATAGGGTCAAATTGCAACATCACCTATTCAGAGCCACTTCTTTCCATATCAGCGTAGTAAGTGGTAAGCACAAATCATAACGATCAATGACTGGGTACCAATGAATTATTACCATTTAAAAACAACAGAGCAGTAATAAAGTGGCAAAGAAAATCTGAACATATTATTAAAAAAAAAAAAGAAAAAAAAAAAACGCAGTCTCTGTGAATAAAATAAAAAGAAGGAACCGGTAATGACACACTACTTCACAAAGTACTGTACCTTTCCCCAAGTCATTCTTCGGGTATCGCTACTTCTTGTATTCTTACTTTTTCTGTAGTTAATGGCACGGTTATTGTTTCTTCCACTAAGTCTTCATTGTCTGTTTTTAAAACATCTAAGCCACCTGCAAACCAATCCATCTGTTTCATGTTAAACAATGAGTAAATGAATACGTGGTCGTTACAGCAGAAAAATATAAAAGCTATCATACGTAGCTAGAAGCAGTACCCTAGAAACTTCTACAGTGCAAGACTCCTAGAACCTTTTCACAAATTTCTCTTGCAATAAAATTACTTGGATAGCCAAGTAAACTGTTTTAAAAGAAAGAAAAAAAAAAGACCTCTCAACTGCAGACGTAATTCTGCTTCTTCCATTAATTTTTTCGTGCATGCATTACGGATCTGGATAAAATCGGCCATGATTTTCTTACGTTTTTCACTTACTTCCTGAATATACAGATTACATTGAGAAAAATAAATAAAAAATAAACAAAAAAAACTACAACAATAATAATGCAAACCTTGGTTGCTCTACCACGCTCCATTTTATCCTCCTCTTCAAATTTAGCTGAAGTAGTTTTCAAATTCTTTCGTATCATCTGCAAGTTATATCATTTGCACTTCAACGTTTACAACATTCGTAAGAATCAAACTTCGTTAAGCAGCTCAGTCATTTACAATGTAGTGCCTCGCTTATACAGCTCCGCGCATTCGAAAAAATAATCACCACAAATTAGCTCTCAATGTTTTCAACAAATTTAAAAGTCAAAAGAATTGGGATACGTGGAACCTTCTGGCATCACCGACATTTCTGGAGTGAACTAATCTTGAATCAAATATGGTTTTTCAACTGAATAAATAGTTTTAACAGCACCTTAATAGTTTCATCAGGTAATTTGACTGGTAAACGTGGTCGCCACTTGAACTGCATTAGCCGATCCAACGGCTTTCTGTAAAGCTCCCTTCCTTGAAAAGTGTAGATACGATAACCCGTATCACCTTTCCCACCACCAATTGTACACGCAGCTGTAAAATAACGTCCTGTAGGATCCCAACTTCCCTGAAATACATGCTTCATATACAAGACTCCATCTCCCCACCCAACCGAATAGTGACAATATTAGAACTTCCTAAGAAGGATGATACCATTAGTGATGAACTCTTATCACTTTAATTTATCCTTAATAAATCATATAAATAATTCAATTCTTCACAAACACAATAAACCTTATTAAATCCTGGATATTCAACTAAATTAGTACGAGTTGGTCGAGTTCCATTACTATCAACAAACATCATGTTGCCAGATGTTGTACCAGCCGAAAAAACAACAAGCCAACCGCCAGCTGGTGCCCAAAGCACGTCACTGAAGCGTTCCATCGGTTCAAACTTCGATATCAATTGGGGCACGTGTTTAGTCGTATCCAAATAATAAATAAGAGGAATCGACTTGTGCTGTGATCCGACAAGTACACAAAATTTATCACCTGGAAACATCGCTCAAAACTACAAAACAATTATTCCTCTTTGGACAAACCTAAACAAGAAAAATACAAAATACAAGAAATACAAGAATACGTCAAAAATTTCAGAATACAAGCAACACGTCAAACAAGGATTACATATGTACAGAACAGATTGAAATTTTGCGAGTAAAAACCAATTCCACTAGATTCCACTAGTATATAATCAACTAATTACAATGAAATCTGTAGATGATATAATATGCACGCCACCAAATTTGCATCCTTGTAGCATCTGCAGAAGCAAAAGAAAAAAAAAAATTACCAAATGGTTCCCAGTCGAACGCTATGAATGATTCAGAAAGAGGCATTGAAAGCACAGAAATATCCTTTCCACGTGCATCAAAAATTTCTATATGTGAAGTCGGATTCTGGAAATGATATCATGTTCACGCAGAAACAAAAAATCTACGTTATCATCAGCTGCTCCTATTTCACAAGTCTTCCATTCGAGGAATTTCAAGACTCCAATCACTTGCAGCAAGTTTCAAAATATTCAGATTAAAATCGATTATTAAGAAAAGTAATTACTCTAAAGAGATTTCACGGTTGTATTTACTTACTGTATACTTGATTTCTTCTACAGCTCCACTCGCCGATGTTTTGATATTTTTCTTCTGATAACGTTCTGTATGTGCCGCTAGTCGATCACCGTTTTTATTCCAGAATAATTCTGCTTCTGATACGGAAAATATTCGCTGCGCACGAAGCTTTTTTTTAGATGGAATTTCCATTAAGCCAATCTCCGCTGGTGCATTATCAGATATCTAAACATTTCTCCTGTCAGCAATAGCCTTATCACTCTCAAATGGAAATAACAATGAACTAATGTACAACTATCACACTTAATAATGAAAGAAAACAAGCACTTACACGTTCTTCACAATAATAAGCAAGAATAGGACGTGTTGGTGACCACCGAAAAGTTCGCAAACCTTCGATTGTCACATGCTTCTTGTCCAGTAGGGTAAAATTCTTCGTTTCATATACATTGATTCCATTACCTCCCGGTTTCGGACATGCTACAAATCCATTTGCTTCTGGGCAAGCCAAATATGTTTCCTCTGGTCCTAAAGCTCGGGTATCTGCTGACCACCTACAAAAAAGAAAATCAAATCTAACATTTGTTGATTTGTATTTTTCTATATAGTTAAGATAAACTAGTCTTAGAGAATGCCATCAACAAATAGAATACCGTGTAATAAAATCTCTATTTTCAGCCAAATTGTGATCGCCGTTCCAAACAGTAAACATACTAAATGCTAATTGCAACATACTGCGCAAAG
>RCAB01000275.1:0-86146 GCA_003640385.1 Setaria digitata | reverse complement strand
ATTTAACTCATTTATAAGTCACTCTGATCTGACTTATGTGACAAAAATTTTCCAATATCATTACGATCAGATGGCACATGAAATGGGAAAGGGACAAATGATTTTTCAGTTAGATCAAGAACGAATGGATAAAAATAAAATAATATATTTCTACCAAAGAGCCGTGTGAGTAATAAGAATGATTTAATTAGTAGCCTATAAAAGTGTTTGCTTAGAGCGAAATGAATTGAATTGCATGAATAAACACTCTCTCATTGCTCAAAAGAGGTTCCTAATTATCCATTCATTATTTCTCGTTTGATAATTAGCAAAATTGTTTGTTCCTTGGCTGCTTAGAGAATCTTTTAGCATTAAAATGTGAGAATATTGCAATCATTCATTTAACACTTCAACAAAAGAAATATATAATTTTAGAGATTGAAATGCTCGCATTGGCTGAATTTTTAACTTATCACTTAATTCATTCTATGCAACAGAATCTATTTGTTATAATGCTCATTAATTTAGTCAAAAAAGACGATTATGTGATATGAAATTTAAGTTTCTTCATATAGGACAGAGTGATTATCTGAAATAATAAAAATGAAATTCTTGCATTTTCCACTTTTTTCATGCTTTTATTTGAGAATGTATGCGAATATATGTGTGTGAAGAAATATACAAAAGTAGATAAATTTTATTGGTGGAAGGAAATGTTTGGTTCATTTGCGTGCAGAAAAAAAAAATGTATGTTCAGAATAAGAATACAGTACTTTCATAAGTAACGAATATTATAATTGAACTTACTTTAACTAAGCTTTCTTTTGCCAAATTAAACGCTAACTTAATTAGGTTTGTAAAAAATTTCTAAGAAGTACCAAAAACTTTTTATACAATTAATTAAGTAGTAACTTATGGTTCCGACAAAAACAAGAAACAAAATAATATGAAATGAGTAAAATCAAGTTTCGAATTAGACCGTTCCATAGTTTAAATTTTGAAAAAACTTCGAAAGCAAACCGACCCATACCTCCTATCGATATCAAAAACATCGAAGAGAATACTTTTGGAATATGAGACTAAAAGTTTCACTTCGCACCACTTTCAGAATCTCGCTCTATAGACATAAAACGTGTGATTTAAAATTCAGACCATTGCTTAGTTCACAATGATAGACCAGTTTTTGTCAGCAAAAATTGTTCTTTTTTTTTACGCATGAATTGGTTCTTTTTCGTTTCCTCTTTGGTGTAAGATCCAGACCAATGCTTAGTTCACGTTGATATAATGGTCATCAGAAATAAGTTTTTTTTTTTGTCAAATAAATTGATCGTTTTCTTTCTTTTATTTTAATAAATCGTTCATTTACTTCCTCCGACGTTATAAATTTGCATATATAAGTTTTCGTTACACATAAATCTTATATATATATATATATATATAAGATTTATATATATATATATATATATAAAATTCAATTTTATTCGACAAAAAAAAAAAATAGTACAAAACTTAGAAATAAAATGGCAGTACACGAGGGATAAGTAGTTTCTTTTTTTCTCTTTTTTTTTGGAAGGATTTAGAGGGAGGTATCAGCTGAAAAATGAATCGCCATTCACATGTACGAAATGTCACTAGTATGTAATGTATGATATGAAATACGAAAAACAAGAAAAAAGACGATATAAATATCAAATATGAAGCATGAAAAATGTATATGAAAATATGAAAAAAAAAAAAAAAGAAAACCTTCGAACCATATGATAGTTATTAGAGGCATCTATATGCATCCAGTAGCATTAAATGTCATTTTCAGAAGGGGGAGCAGGGGTTGGTAATGTTACATTCTGTTAATTGCTTTTTTTTTTTTTTTTTTCCTGATCCAGATTTCCTCATCAGCCGTGTATAATTTTCTTGCCTTATATTTGCACGGAGCGGTGTCTATGCTTGAAACATGAGCGATCAAGCAGAGTGGAATGAAACGATCCGAATGCGACAAATTGGTAAATGTTTTTATGTTTTATTTCTTTTCGAAAGTGGACAAAGAAATAGCTAAACTAGTCATGTCACACTAATTAGATTGCTTAGATCCTTTTTTTTTTTATTGTCATATCTAGAAAATGTAATTCTTTTTCTTTTTTATCCACTTCATAATATTTTATTGTCATTATGAATATGAATTAATGCGATAAATTAGATAATCGAGTGAATGTTAAGAATGTTTACTTACTCTTTCCTGTGTGATTCTCATCCCGATTTCTTCTTTCAGCTTCCCTAAAACAGATGCTAAATCTCAATCAGCCGTTGCCAATGTCGATGGCTGTGGAACCAGTATGGAAAATACTCATTTTAGATCGCTATGGCCAGGATATCATATCTCCGTTATTGACTATCAAACAACTGAGAGACTTGGGAATCACTTTGCATTTGTAAACTATTATCTGTTGCTAGTTATTCTTACAGGAAAATTTGTCTTGTAAAAAAAGAAAAAAAAAAAAAACTGAAACACTTTTGACTTATTGAGATTGACTTAATTTTGAATCACTGGAAGCTCTCATTTGTGATTGATATTTTTGCAGACTTTTAAGCAGTCATCGTGAAGCTTTACCCGACGTACCTGCTGTCTATTTTGTTTCTCCTGACGACGAAAACGTTAAAGTGATTTGTGATGACCTTAACAAAGTACGATAAAATTAACCTTTTTTTTTGAGCATGAGATTTAAGCGTAATGGTGTTTAGAGCATTTTTCTTAAGACCAATCAGTGCATAAGGGAGGGAAAAGATTGAAGGCATAATATCCATCTTGCCCCGAAATTTTGATTTATTTTTCTTTTAAATGGATTAATGATTTATGAGCGTTTTAGATCATTTTCTTATCACAATGTTTTAAATTTTGGTAGCCACGGAATATTTATGTGAATGTTAGGAATAAATTTTTTGATTATCAGTACTTTTCTGGTTATAGTAGTTGAAGAATTGTTGGTTTTCTCACAAATCAAGTTCTTGGAGTCTTGTTCTGTTTTACTGCTTATGATTAAATTTGCTCTTTTAGGGAATGTACGACAGTTATTATTTGAATATGATTAGCCCGCTGAGTAGGCCGCGTCTTGAACAGCTGGCATCCGCCGCCGTCCGTGGTGGAACCGTCCAGCAAGTTCAGAAAGTAGGATTTTGAAAATTTCCATCATCTGTTTAAATACATAATCACCCTGCATGTTGCACTAGGTTAAGCACTGTTAAAACTTTCATACGAATTTCAGCTTATGGATCAATTTCTGAACTTCATATCACTAGAAGACGATTTATTTGTATTACGAAGATTTAGCGAAAACAGTCCGTTTTCATTCTACGGTATTAATTTTTCGTTATTGTTCATAGCGTGTGTATTTTTATTTCGTTCCTCTCCATACGCTATTGAATTACTTTTCTCTGTACTGGCGGTGCATCTCTACTTAGTTTCTTTTCTATCTTAATCATGAATATTTTCTGCTTTTTCTGCTAAAATTCGATGTTAGGTTGCTTTTACTCCTGTCTTCGGGTAATTATAAATTCAAAGGTTTCTTAGTTCCGTGACTTTCGGTGATTTGAATTAATTTCAGTTGTTGTCTTCTAATGCATTCGAAATTCCGCCTTCGATATTTCTTAATAGCGCTGACGAATCTGGATACTTGATTTGCTTTTCTTTTAGCAATAAATGATCCTGCAGTAACTCCGCAACAAATGGAAACTCTCATTGATACTATTGTTGATGGCTTGTTTTCGGTGTGTGCGACATTGGGTGTGGTACCCATTATACGCTGTCCAAAGGACAATGCCGCAGAACAAGTTGCCGTGGTAAGTCATTTTCTTGGTTTTGTGAGTCATTCTAGCGAGCTGAACAAAATCGGAGGATACTTTTGAAAGTTTCTTAATCACGGAGAAAAGGATTACATTCTATAAAATGGTTTTTCAGCCCCCATGAACAGTTACGAAAAATTACAAAATTGAACACCAAAGCCTTGCGAGAAGATTTTTTAGTGATCCACTGACACCTATATATGTAAAAAAAAAAGAAAGAGAAATTCATAATACTTTAGGTAGCTGAAGGTATTGATTCGGAAAGAAAAATGCCTAGCATTTAGGAAAATATGTCACAGAGACAGAAGTACTGTTGAATTAAATACTGCATTTAAATATCAGAAATAAACAAGCTGACATAAATATTTATGCCATAAGAAAAGAATAATTTCTATAATGCTGCAGCAACATTGAAATATTTTTGCAGCGTTTAGACCAGAAGTTGCGTGATAATTTTCGTGATGCTCGAAACAACTTGTTTGTGCAAGATAGTGTTCGAGCTGGACGATTGATTATTCATAGGCCTGTGTTAATAATTGCTGATCGTGGCATGGACTTAGCAACAATGCTTCGTCATACTTGGTCTTATCAATCACTTATACATGATTTGTTAGTAAGTACTTCAGAAATTAAACCAGCTACATATGTGTGGGATCGACCGTTCATTTTTTTTTTTTTTTTTTTTAAAGCTATTATAAAACTGCAATCTCTGTTTAAGTTATAACAAGATGAATTTGGATATTATTATATTCATTTAAAGTTAGAGGTCATCAGCATTCTTTTGTAGGATTTAGATTTAAATCGTGTTGTGATCAGAGATAAAAATGGGAGAAGAAAGGAGTATGACATGAATTCACGCGACAAGCTGTGGATGGGACATAAGGGAAGCGCCTTTCCATTGGTAGCAGAAGCAATACAAGAGGAAGTGGAAGCATATAAAAATAGCGAAGATGAAATTAAGCGTCTGAAGCATGCTATGGTGCGAACTTATTGCATATTCTTTTTTATTTATTTAGATTTGATTTCGAACAGTATGAATGATTGCATTTAAAGGTCGAGGATTTATTTTTCGTTTAAATTAAATGAAAGAATGCTGTTTTATCCGGTGCTTGGTGCCGTATTACGAGTAGATGTATGATTTGATAGTTCGTCGTCAGGTCTTTTTTTACAGGATTCGATATATCCGTGTTTTACAAGCACTCATCGTTTTCCTGGGTTTATCTGCATCAATTGATCCGAGTAATCATATATTCTTTGATTAATGTTCCTTCTAGGGTATGGATGATGTAGAATCCGACGAAACTGTGAGTTTATTAAGTGATGCTACCGCTAAGTTAACCTCTACAGTTGGCTCACTTCCAGAATTGCTAGAAAAGAAACGTTTAATTGATTTGCACACAACTGTTGCAACTGCGGTTTTAGACCACATCAAACAACGGTGAGCATTTTGCATCTTTTTATGACAAGTTCAGGGGATCTGCTTAGTGTATTACACAATGATTTGTTTGAATACTACGATTTAATTGCCTTCAGGAAACTTGACGTCCTCTTTGAGGCTGAAGATAAAATAATGAATGGCATGTTAAGTGATGCAAGTGTTATAGAGCTGATGCGTCAGTGTAGTGCTCTTGAGGATGCTTTACGGGTTATGCTGATCAATTATCTTTGTTCCACTGATACATCTGAGGTAATGACTTTGTCTTATTTTGCTCACGAAACGAAGTTTGAAAAATGCAATTCTAAAGTCGGACGGTCAACAGATAAATTGAGTCGTCATTTAACAGTTAGAATTTTGAAAAAAGATATGCACAATCTTTTCCTAAAAAGTCACTACGGAAGTGTTGTCTTGAGTGACCGGTAATTCCAGTAGTGGATTAAACATGTCTGGATTTATTTATAGGATGAATTGAGAGAGCAGGCTGATTATCTGAAACAAGTTGGCTTGGATGATGCAGCTATCAAATATGTCAAACAGTTTAGGTGAGCATCAAATCTATCCAATACCATACAGATAGTTTTTTCTACGGTAGAAATGAGATTGTATTTTTCTCCAAACAAATTGATAGCGATCCTTTATTTGTTTACAGCAGTCATTGATATCCTCGCATTACATCATTCTTATTACTACTTGACATTGTTTCCAATCTTGTTTTCTTTCCCATTTTTTTCATTCATGAGAAAATTTTCATTTTTTTAAATGAAAAAACTTTTAATTAAATCCAACTGGTATTGGCATTCATAAAGATTTATCCTTCCATGCTTATTGCAGATCAATATCAAATATGAACCTGAATCGTGTAACAAACGATTATTCAGGTGGTGGTATCAAAACTGATAATATGTTTGCAAATTTGCTTAATCGTGGCTCACAGTTATTTATGGAGGGAGTGAAAAACCTCGTCCCTAAAAAGCACAATCTTCCTTTGACGAAGGCATGCTCATATTTAAAAGTTTTTTTTTTTTTGTTTGTTTACGGATTTAAGTTTGTAAATTGGATTTCTCCGTAATTAAGTTTGATGTTACTCACCAATTATTTTGCACTGACATTGGCTTTAACGCTGTTTTAGATGGTTGATTCAGTTCTTACATATAATTCTCAATCTAATTCACGATATAATGACACTGAATTTCGATATTATGACCCGAAGCTGATGCATTCTTCTGGCAAAGAGTATTTTTTCATTTTATAACTTTTTTTGACAGTGGCTGCTCTCTGTACCGTTTGTATTTTTTTTATCTTACTATATTACAATCTTCCTCAAAATTTTAAAATACGATTTATGCTTGTTAACTGGGGTCAATATAACTGAATCAACTGAATCTTCAGGCCTCAACGTTCACGTGGTAATCCACCACAAGATGTTATAGTTTTTGTTATCGGTGGTGGAAACTATGTTGAATATCAAAATATTGTTGATTATGGTAAATCGAAAGGTCTTTTAAGAATAACTTATGGTTGTACGGAATTGGTCAATTCAAAGCAGTTTGTTGAGCAGGTTTCAAAATTCAAAAGTTTTTGAGAATTTAGACAATCCATGAAATCAGAATTTGATTCTATCGTGAGACGTAAAAACTTTTTAGTACGATGTGCCTATCGCTGCAAAATTTAAGCCATGAAGTCGTTGTAATTGTCGTGATTGAGACAGATTTGTTTGTTACTTGTTATTTTTCTATTTCACCACTTTCATTCATTTCATTCATAGAGATGACGTTATCAAAGAAAAGTCTGATGCCGAAGCACTTTAAGATTCTAAAAATATTTTCCAGTTGACTCGTCTTGGTCGAGAAATGTAACAAAGGTGTATATATCCTACGCTGAGCTAATGTGCTGCGGCTACGATAATGTGATAAACAGATTTCGGTCTTGTTATGAAAAAGTGGTTCATTAATTTAAGTAGAAAAATTTGTCACTTCTATTTCTGAATTTTTACAGTTTTCCGAAAAATTAAAATGACTGATGTTATTCACTTTTGCGCTTAAGTTTTTGCTCTGTTTCTTTCTCGCTTTCGAAATTTTGATTTTACTTTCCATTACTGGGGCTGTCCTTCTTTTACCTTCTCTTTAAAACTTGTATTAATGAATGCATACAGATGTTTCTGTGCTTCATTAATAGTTGTAAAATGGGATACAATATAGTGACTGTATAAAAATATGAAGAGTATCCCTTTAAACAATTTACGACAGATGACATAAAATGTTAACGAGACCGAGAACGAATACAAAAAAAAAAAACATAACACTGTGCTGAACCGACTTTCTATATTAAAAAGCTGTTCGAAAGAGAGGTACAGTAGAGAGAGAAAATGCTGTAGAAGGAAGTCTTAACAATGAAAAGGACGGACAGTTGTACCGAAAATTTTTCCTTCACTAGTAAGATACAAGGACAGAAGTGAGATCGATCGGATAAAATGAGAGTATTCGGCTTACAGACATTTCAAAAACTGTGAAAGTTAACTCTTTCCTTCGTGTATTTTTATTTATTTAACCAATAATAGACATTAGTAATGGTTTTATAATCTCTCTTAACAAGTGTAACTAGGCTAAACAGTACAAGTCTGAACTGAAATCAGCAATAACATTGAGGAAATAATTTTTTTTTAACAATAAACTAGTGATAGAAGAAGTGCTGAATAAAACTGAATAAAAATAACAAATAGTTGCAACTAGATGGAACAGGCGTTGTCGTTTTTTCTTAATTATCGATGATGCAGTCATCTGAACTCGATACAGATATATATATATATGTGCATATATATTTATGTGAAATTGAAGAGATGAAAGGAGTACAACGAATTAGTAGCTAGTACAAATTAACTTATTATATTATTTTCCAAAATGAATTCATGAAAAATTTTCAAGATGGAAAAATCAGCAGGAATGCAAGAGGCGAGAGAGAATTGAAACAATAGGAAAAAAATGCAAATAAAAAAATTTTTTTTCTTTTTTTTTTTTTGTAGATATATAAACAAACTGCTGAGTTTGATTAAACTGATTTGAACAAATGATTGGTGAAACGAAATGACTTGCTTTATCGACCAGGTTGGAGAAGTGTAAATGCCTGAAAAAAAAAAAAAACCAATTTTTTTTTTCCTTATTCTTCACTTGCAAATAAAATGCTATAAGTTAGAAAGATTAGGGAAATATTTTTGGCAATTCTTTCAATTATTGCTTAAATTTTCCTTTTCTTTTTTTTTCCGTTTTTTTTTTTGAGGTGGTAATATTCATTTTCCTAACATCTGACATCGAAATGAATTAATTAATCATAATCGACCACAAAAGAATGAACTGAAACCACAAGCATATGCATCCATCATCATTAATCATGTAATTGGAATAAAATTTACCATCAAAATAATTTTTGCTCCTTTTTCAACTTATCACTAATTATCATCATCAACGACATGCGACATACAAAAAAAAAAAAAAAAAAAATGCATGCCACTGTAACGAAGCATAAATGTGTGCACATGACGATATTGAAAATACTTTTTTTAATTCTTTTAAATTCAACTTCATTGCGATTTTTTTAATTTACAAAAATTTTTTTTTCTTTTTTTTTTTTATGCTGAAATTTCATTCAGAACTTATATGGTGATTAAAAAGAGATGTTTCAGAAAAATATTCCTCTATTATTGATTTGATTGTATCGGAAAAAAAAAAGGATTTTGAAATATGAAAAAAAAAATAGAACCTATTCACTATTACTTCATGAATATCAATCAAGCAGTCGATTGAATAAAGCATTTTGTAAAATTTTTTTTTTTGCTGAATGAAATATGAAAGTTTTGAAATCGAAGAAAAAAAATTGAAAGGACAAATTTGTAGTGTTGAAAAATGCTAATAATAAATTCTTAATATTATAATACATAACATTAAAATGCTTTTATAAGAAAAAAAAAAAAAAAAAAAAAGAAAAGAAAGGAAACACCTTATCAAAATACAAAATTGTACGTTCACAGAATTAAATTCATTAATGATTAAATAAAAATGATGCAAGACTTGGTCGATTATTTGATTCTTCTATTCAAACAGGTAAATTAAATGATTTAAACAAAACAGTAGTGCAGAAGGAGACATATATGATCATGTGAACACTACTAAATATCAACTGATTAGTGGTATATGACCAGATGAAATTCTAATTTTTAATTTTAAAAATTTGAAAAATAAGTCCAACTATCAATTTCTTTAATTCATTGCTTGTTCCTTAAATGGTAAGTATTCAAAAAAAAGGCTAAATTAGTTCTTTAAGAGAGATTTAAATTTTTCAACTGAGAGTACTAGCTTAATTGTTACGATAAATGTATTTATTATGACAATAAGTGAATGAAACTGTTCGAGAGTTATGAATCGAAAAATTCTTTTTTCGATCACATCATATGTTTGCTGTGAATACCATTGTTAAGTATTCTTCATATCCAATCGTAATTACACCATCACGATCCGTATCTTTATCACGAAATGCTGCTGTTAACGTTTGCAGAACAACGCATAGCTGAATGAAGTCATCAAAATTCACATGATACGTATGTGTCCTGTCAAATTTGGTCATCAAAAGATCCATAAATTGGTCACTTAATCGATAACCTAAAAGTATTAAAAATAATAATAAAATAAAATTAGAAATAGAACTAGCATATAATATATTTGTGATAATATCATGAATTAACTACAATCCTTTTTATTTGTTAACAAAGTTAATACAATCCATTCTTTTGTTTTGTTTTTTTTTTGCAATTTTTAACAAAGAGAAAAAAGAAAATGAAGAAAGTATTAAAATACAAAGAAAATAAAATAAATTACCAAATTTCGAAAGTGCCATAGAGAGCTCTCTTTTGTCAATATTACCGGAAGCATCAACATCAAAAGAACGAAAACACTGTGTCCATTGATTGATGTAATCCCATAAAGCAGAAAATTCATTAAAATTAATAGCACCATCACGATCGGAATCAAACATACCTATAAAAATTCCTCAATTTTACTACCTTTTTTTTTTTTTTCGATAATGCTACTGCTAATTAACTAGTGCATAATACTTATGTGCACTCAATCTAACATCAAATTTTATTTCAAGAGGAAAAATGCTTCATCTTCATAAATTAGATTGGTCTTTTTTTTTTTAGTAATTAAAATAATTTCGAAATTTTCTGAGCAATTGAGATCCCTTCTTCAAATTAATTACAAGTCACAAAAAAGAAAAAAAAAACCATTTACTTATCATTAATCGGCAAGTTTCAGGATTAAACGGATTCCAAGTACCATTTGAGAGTGCACGTTGCAATTCATCTGCACTTATTTTACCAGAATGATCAGCATCCACACTTGAAAAAATATTTTGTAACAATGGATTATGAAGTGCCATTATGGATAAATTGCTTCTATTTAGCTGAAACAAAATATTTGAAATTAACAGGAAGTAATCTGATATGATAATCACTATCGCTGATATAAACATTTAAAATGTTCGACACTTTTCAGGAATGGTTAGAAAAATTTCATAACTAACATTATTTATTTTTATTAAAAAATTTCACAATTAACATCATTCTAATTAACAAATTTAAAAATTGTCATCACCATCTACTTTGACCTGTTTTTTTTTTTTTTTTTTTTTTTTAAGTGCTAAATAAATCCTCGTAATTCTAGCACTAGAAAAAAAAATCGAAACAAAACAAAAGCGATTTAAATTTTATTAAGGAAAACAATTTTTTTTTTTTTTTTCTTAAAGAAGCGAACTTTATCATTTTTAATTAAAAGAGAAAATCTGCGAAATATATTTCATATAAGATGAAAAGTCTTCACATGTTACAATAGGCATTTTAGAGAGGCGAAATAAATAACATTTCCTTTTCTCTTCCTCCAAACAAAAACAACAGGAAGATGGGGTGACACAAGATGACAAAAATGATGATAAATCGATTAAAGTGTCACACATTGTTTGGTATGACAAATGTAATAGAGCGTTGCAATGATGCAAAAATATACGCAATCAATATTCATCAATCAATCAATATCGATTGATTAAAGAATAAATTAACCGATAGATTGATCGATATATAAAACATCATCCGCACAACGATGAACTTTGTTAGCACTACCCATCAATCGATCAATCAATCAATCAACCAATCGATCGATTGCTCAAAGAAGCAATTAACCAACAAATTGATCGATGCATGAAATATTATCAATATAAATAAAAATTTTATTGCCAATATCCACTAATCAATCAACCGACTGATCAGAGAATCAATTAACCAAACATTAATCGATATATGAGGGAGGCATCATCCACATAAATGGAATTTTGTTGGCAAAGATAATATAATTGATTGTATCATTTAATAAGATCAACTGTCTGATCAAGCTTAGAATACCTAAGTTCTGCTATCTTTTGAATGCTAGAAAAACTCTGATCTAAATTTACTAAAAAAAAAAACAAAAAAAAAAAAAAGAAAAAAAAAACGAAATAAACGATTAATCGATTGATGAGATAATAAAGTAACAAAAAAAAAAAAGAAGAGTAATTATGAATNATTGATTGTATCATTTAATAAGATCAACTGTCTGATCAAGCTTAGAATACCTAAATTCTGCTACCTTTTGAATGCTAGAAAAACTCTGATCTAAATTTACTAAAAAAAAAAACAAAAAAAAAAAAAAGAAAAAAAAAACGAAATAAACGATTAATCGATTGATGAGATAATAAAGTAACAAAAAAAAAAAAGAAGAGTAATTATGAATTTACTGAATTATTATAAGAAAAAGAACATAAATGTCGCATGAAAGCATGAAGCAATTGCATTGTATCAATAATTCTTCAATTATTCATTTTATTTAAATTTATTAAAACAAAGAAAGAAAATGGAACAAACTAATGAATAATTAGCTAAATAATAAAAAATAAATTGATGCAGTAATGATAAATTTACCAAAACACCACAACAGCAAAATACTGAAAAAGTAAATAAATGTCATAACCGTTATCATTATTAAATCAATCATTTATCCATCCATTCAATTAAATTTTTTCTCAAGCATTAATGATCATAAATTCAAATTTTTTTTTCTTTTTCACCTAAACAGACACGAAAACTTACCCGGAACTAACTAACTGGAATAGAAAAAAAAAAAAAAAATTTTTGTTCAGGGTTATTTTCTCTCGAAAAAAAAAATACTGCTTTTGAATATTTTACCTGTGTGTGGTAGAACAGTGTGACTGCACTGTAACAATTTAATTACATTTTGTAATTGAATGAAGAAAAAAAATTAAAAAATTGACTATTGTTCACGTCATAATTTTAAGAAACTTAAAAAACTGAACTATTTATATCAGAGTTAAAGTTATTTCATGTCAGTGGTTTTTTTTTTTTTTTTTTTCTCCAAACATTAACAATAATTCATTTATTTACGAGAAGCGATTTCATACACAATTCATCAGAAAGATTGCAGTTTCACTAATCGCTTCATTAAGTAAGAATATGAAAAATCAGTTAGCATGACACTTTTTCACAATGGAAAAGAAAAAAAAATTTGTTAAAATATTTTTTAAAATATGATATAAACAATTTTAGCAACAAACTTGAAATGTCTTCAGAAAACTAAACCAGCTCACAATTTTATTATACACAAGCATGAAATGTGATGTAACAAATACCTAACAGACAAATATTTTTCAAATGTTTTCTTTAAAAGGCAATATATCGTAAGACGAAATGAGCTTTAAATGTTACTGAGGGAAAAAAGGAAAGTTAGCAACAACAACAACAACAACAGAGGTTGGTCCAATTGATTCAAATCTTAAAAAATACTAGTTTGCCTCATGGAATTCAAGATCTTAAACTCATTAGAAGCAAGAGACAGCGAGAAAGAGAATTGCAAAAATGAATGTCAATTCGATTTTTTTTTTTTTTTTTATTAGTTAATCCTTCTGTTTTGTGCATTGCCAATTCCTTAAGATGACTTTTAAGCGCTTCCTCTCTTTTATATTCGCTAGGATTCAGTCAGAAGTTAAGATACTCAAGTGGAAGAGAAGTGAAAAAAGAAAAATATGTAAATGAACTAACTTACTCAGTTATTCTTGCAAAAGAGAAAGAGAATCACTATAAAGATCACAACCTCTTCCAAATTTATTTCTAAAAATTTTTCAACTAGCAAAAATTCGGAAAAAAAAAAAAAAAAAAACTGAATCTCGCTCTTTCAAGTATAACCACATCAGGAAATATTCAAAGAGGCTATCGTTTTTCTCTCATTAAATGGGCTTCTTTAGCTTTCAACATCGATTCAGCTACTATTTTCTGTCTTCCAATAGCCATCCCAACCATATGCCGCATTACTGCCTCATCACCGCATATACCTGACTGACTAATGCGATGAATTCGAGCATTATTTCCAGCTACTATCATCACAGTATTAGGAACTATGCGGAATAATTCGGATACTGGATCACAAAGGATTTTCACCTGAAAGGCAGATCGTTCAGCAAGATTTATTCTCATTTTATTAGGTACCACATGATTTCAGATATTAACCTTACTTCATATTTTAATATGTGATAGTGCAGGATTCAAAGTATATTCTTTGTACCTAACTATGATTAGAGTTCTTGGCATAAATATCCTTCCTGAATGAATCAAAATCACTGGGAAATAAGAATAAGAACTAAATAAAAACAATATAAATTTAAGTCTGCATTAAATTTCGAAAATCGAAAAGCAATCTAAAGCTTTCGAAAGAAATTACTTAAGCCTTAAAATTACTAGTTATGAACAATAACTTCCAGTACAATCTTTATGTGCTCTCAACTCAAAGCCTGTATCGAATGTGATCAAATTATTCCACTTAATCCATCTTCAACTTCTCCCTATCTCATGAAATACTTGATCTCCGACGACTAACGTTCAGCAGTCTTGGACATCTTTAAAATCTCCAAGGTATTTAATACACTGTAATTTGACAATCTGCCTAGTTGTATTACTCTACACTTAGATGAGAGGAACTGGATTTGTTAAAATGACCAACTAAGCAATTATGAGATGATCCTGGGAACAGAATTTGCAAAATTTAAATGTGTAGGTAACAATTCAAAGAAATATGCAGAAGACTTTTGTAAAAAAAATTACAGTAATGAACAGAAGTACCTCTTCATTTGGTGATTTATAAACTATAAATGTAGATGAAACCGGGATATCAGCAACTTCGATATGATGAAATGTCTCACTAAGCTTAACTTTGTTAATATCAATAGGAATATCCTCATCACAGTCGGTCGACGCTTCAGGAAGTTGCAAATCGACCAGGGCTCCCGCTATACAAGTACATAACGCATCAGAAATTGCTCCATCAACATTCAAAATCTAAAATTTGACTTGTAAATTATTCTTTAAATCACTATGTGAGCTGCATCAGATATTAAAAGAAGGTTCACATCACAATACTTCTTCATGTCATGTGTCGGAACTTTGTGCAACCTATTAAAAGCTGTCAAAGATTAAATCAGGAGTCACATATTCTAAATGACTCCTGATTTAATCCAAATAATTTATGAATCGACAACAAGCACTAAATCTCGAAACGATAATCTTCAATCAGTTTATCTCAGACATCATAGTCTTTCTAGATTAAACTACAGACAAAGAAAAAAATGCTGTCTTTCAGATTTACCATAATATGCAAATTAAGAATCCATGTTAGTCGGCCGCCAGCCGTCTTCAATGTGTTTCTAGTACAGAAAGCATCCTGTGCAATAAGTTGGTTAACCATTACCACTGCATCTTCCACTAAATTCTGAAAAAAAAAAAAAAAAAAGGAAGAATCTTACAAATATACAAATATCAGATCAGCACACATACCCGTGAGAAGTATCGTAGACATACAAAAGCATCGCAGAATTGGAAAAATAAAAATAAAAAAGAGCTTACTTTTGGTATATTTGGAGCAGCCTGTATAACAGGTACAAGAATGGGAGCATCGGAAACTGGAGCCAATAAAGCCTCAATATTACAGGTAATAGTTGCGCCACCTTGTCGAGCAAAACTGGAACCTGCTGAACTTCCACTTATACCCATCTAAATACTTAAACAGAAGGATTCCAATCTCCCAATTCCTGTCATTTTTTGGAAAAGAGTGATAGAAAAAAGCTTTGAATTTATAAATTATACCGAAAACTTTCTTAATGAATTAATGAATTACGAATTTGTTACATAATATACTGAACTTTATTTATCTAGAAATTTGTTATAATAAACGCTAACAAACCCGCAGTAATATTGGACGAAAAGAACTAATTGATCGACCATCTGGATAAATTGATTCCAGTAGAAACTGATTATAATAAGCCACTGGATCGCATAATTTCAATAAATCAGCTGTCATCGCCTTAATGTTTCTTATAAAAAAAAAAGAAAAAAAAGTGATGTACAGCGGGAAGTGAACTACATGCATAAGGGATCAGAAGATAGTCGCGTAAATTAAATACTCTCCAGTGTATGGCATTTCCATAATTTCAATAGCGACGATAGTTTATTTTCAAAAATATCAACATTAACAATATTAATACAAAACATGTACAAGTCTATACTGAAAGATCATATGACCCTTTCGATAATTACTGCTAAAAATAAAACAGTGGAAAGAACTATTGTTTCCCGTAACCCGATAATTCCATCTCCTTCTTTCAAACAAGTTAGCATAATCATTCTCTCCTTTCATATCAGAAAATATCACAGTTCTACAAAACGAAAGCTAGCACAATCACGATAAATACAAGTAACATAATTCATAACTATTATTATACAACAGAAGGATTATTTCATTACAGAATGAAGCTGAAAGCTTTACTACAGCAACAATATTATAAAATATTGCTCCTAAATAACTTCTTCTTAAAAAAAAAGAAGCAAAAAGATAAACGGAAACTATGCTGAAATATAGCTCGAGTTCTGTTTGACAGGAAAAATCATACAGTGGGGTAAATTTTAAAAACTGATGGACAGAATCCTTCTGATTCTCAGATGCACATAATCACTTAATCGACATAACCAATTAATTTTCCCAATAAAAAAAAAAATGATTCTAAATTCTATATCAATATAATTAACAGCTAAATGGTGCTCAAGGCAAGTTTTATAGATCCGATGAATTGCTACATGATACCTTTTGCCTTGCAAATTTCATCATGTTTTGGAAATTAAGCTAATATACATCCGGAAAGCATTAATTAAGTTTTTTAGATATGGGAAAGTTCTTCAAATTTGTTTAATACAGCTTCTTATGAAATATGGAAAAAGTTTTAGACTTCTCACATTCCGAAACACCGAAAATCACTTCGAAATGTAAGTTTCAAGCTCCTGGATTAAGTTGAATCCTCGGTAACAGTTGTTACAATAAGACTGTTTGAGCGTCCATCAACCATTCTTGAAACACGACGTCGATCATCCTGCCCACTAGTTCCTGGCAGAACATCGCTAAACAAAGCCGGTGAAGTACACTGTGGCTGAAAATAAATATTCAAGTGATATTTCGCTGAAAAAATCCTCAACCAAAATATAATGTTATGTTTGTAAAATCACAATCTGTAATATGAATCCAAATTTTCAAATCTGAAATCTCAACCCAAAAACATCACACCGAAACCGAAGCGCTGTGAGACGAATGTATAAATGGCGGGAGCTGTAGTTGTGATGATGAAAGACCCCGTGGTGGCGAACAGCTTCCACCCTCACCACCACATCGGATACAGACATGCCGTTCTTCAAAGAGCAAAACATTCATTGCTTCTTCATAAATTCGAGCTTCTGGGAATTCGACTTTTGTCTGTTTCTTATCAGTTGCATACACTATCGATGTGCAACAAATCTGTAATCTATTTAGCTATTTAGCAGAAGAAAGTAACTAAAATAAAAACTAAAAGAAAACCATCATATTCCAATGATCTTCCGATAAGACACTTCTGTGGACTGAACAGTGTCAAATTCCTCATCACAAAAATTGTGTAAAAAGTATTAGTCGTGCGAATATTCTTCAGAAAATAAAAAGAACAAAATTTAAACATATGTTAAAGAGATAATAAAAAATGACAAAAGCACCAGCTCTGATGACCTTAATGTCTCAAAAATTCGATCTGAAAGAAAGAAAAAACTGATCCTACTACGAGATGAAGAAAAGATTTGCTTTTCTTACTTCGGCCTTCTTCCTGCCTTGTCCAAAAAATGTCCACTGACAAACTTCCGCATTTTCCGCACCCATATCTGCAAAAGAAGGATGTTTTTGTGAAAGAGTAGAAGCTACTTAGTTTAATAAATAAGCATACTTGAAGTCACCTATGCACGCATACTTAATAGTCACCTTTTACAAAAAGGACACGATCATTAAATCGTATAACAAGTCGATCAAAAAGTTCCAAATTCTTCATAAGGTTATCATCTGACTGCGAAGTATACGAATATTTGTTGTTGTGCCGATTAATAAGAAGCTTTATGACGGGCTATAAATATAAATTTATAAATAGTGAACTACTCGACGTAAGTTAAAAATGATGCTTTTTCAGAATGCAGCATAACAAGGAATTCTCGCTTTTCGTTAAGTGACATTGTGAAAAGAAAGGTCAGTGTAATACATCAATACTTTCTAATCATTTCAGTGAGGCATTTTTATTAATATGATATACATAGCTGGGTTATTTCGGTGATTCAGATACTTCTGCCCAATTGGTCAGCTAACATATGGTATCACTTTTCCGGATTTGCTTCAAGCAGGATATGCTCTTTTCAAAGAGCATATCCTGCTCGGTCTCCACATTATTTACTCGCTAGCATACCCACTATGATGATATAAATAAAGTTGTACAAGCAAAATCACTATAAAGCGACAGTTTTGCTGAAGGTTTCAAAAAATATTATTCTCATAATCAATCAAGCATTTCACTTCCATGAAAGCACTAAAAGAAGTACCTTAGTAGTACTAGTTACAATACGATCACAATCCTTCTTGGTACTAACAAGCGGCACCATGCATATACCAGCAGGTTCTACGTCCTCCTTTGTTATGACTTTCAACCAGTTCTGACACAGTTGCACTAGGTCCTGCAAAAAAATATACCATAAATTGCGAAATTATCATATTAAACTAGCAGTACATGATATAATCTATCTTACCTGAATAAGGTAATATTTCGCTTCGGATAGTATTTCCGCTGTTTCAACGCGACATTCTGGCAGTGGAATATAACCGTCTCTCAAGAAATTCAAAATTGTACCAAAATGCTTCCCATTACGATCAATTACTACCCAGCCATCACTATCCGTTAGGACCTAGATAACATTAAAATCAATAACTCAATATACACATTAAGTATAGCAAATGAGGTAAAAAAAAAAGAAAAGAAAACGAAGCAGTTCGTGTTATATATACATATCCTATATATGATGTTAGTGATTTGGATGCAAGCTACTTCATCGCAAAATCAAAACTCTGAGTAATCAACAATAACTGACAGGGAAAGAAATCTAAGTAACCAAAACCAACCTCCATTCGGCCTGAAAACATAGCACGTAACATGGAATCATGTTTGGTCAAAGTGGATATTGTTGTTTGATACAAAGCACCACCAACATTCAATTTGATGTACTGCGATGGTGATCCGGCTAATTCAGATAATTGTCCACTAGATCCGTCAATATCTGTTACCTCGTCAGCCATCCAGTCAGCTTATTTGATTCCCTAAATGAGTAAGAAATTTTTAAAAATTATCTGAACTAACAATAATGCAAAACGGTTATCTGAACTAAAAAAATTCGCAAGATCTACAATTCATTAAGAGCAAGAAGACCTGAAATTCATCTATCAAGTCCAGAAAACAATACTAATATCACGCATTACCTAACAGTTCACCTGAAAAACCGTCGTTAATTTCCATTCCCCCCATATTAGTTTCTCTCAATTAGCGTACAGCCATCTTAGAAGACGAATTTTGATGTTTGCTCTTTATGAAAATTCATTGTCTTTCCTGACTATTTCCAATTTAAAGAAATAAAAAAAAAGAAAGTGGGAATTGAATCATTTTATAATCCTGATATAATAGATTGCTTCGATTCATCCACTAGATGAATTATTTATAATGTAAAAAATCTTAACTGTGTTAATTTTTTGTTAACTTTGTTAGATATTAATTTTAAATGAAAGTGTTGCAAATTATGATTTGCCTAACTGACGAAAATCTTTCTAGTATTTGAGAACTTATTTACAACGCACATTATTTTTGCATATAGCATGCAACACGTACGTGTTCATCTCGTACAGGAAACTGATAAGCCATTGGAATGTTCGTATAACTCTATAATGCTTTAACCATAAAATTTTTAGGACTTCTAGGATTTTAGGATTTCTAGGCTTTTTAGGATTTTTAGGATTCACAGCTCTTGCAAATTTCTTTAATAGAATATGCAAATGAGCTTTTAAAACATTTCAAAGTTTTCACTTCCATTTTTTTGGTAGGAAAAAGATGAGAAACACTTATTTGATAAAAATGGGAAGCACTGATTTGATAAAAGTGAGAGGTTCTGATATGATAAAGTTAAGGAATCAATTTTATTTTTTAGGAAACTCATTATAGATGTTGAGAAATGAAAATGACTATGAATAATAAAATAACCTAGTATTTTTGGATTTGTTAATTGATATAATTCTAATTTGCAATAATGTTCAGATATTTTGCGATTTAATCAAAATAATTTACTGCTGTAATATATTTCATTTCTGAATTTTAAATTTTGATTTTAAAATTACTATTTTTCATACAGCACTTAATGTAAATTTCGACATTTGACTTTTTTGTGTTGCGGTCGTTTGCATGGTTAGGATATACATCAGAATGCACACCTTTTATTAATAGCTTTGGAAAAGGCTTTTTAAAATTGACCACAATTTTTATTTATCGCATTTTTAATTGCCTCTATTCAATCCTTTTCAATTTTAAATTATTCCAGTGGGAAACGGGAAACATTTACTAGATGACAAGAGAAGTAATTAAAAATTCTGCACATTATAACAATTCTAAACTCTACAAATTATTTTTCAATCATATTTCTAAACAAAGATTAATTAATAATATCAATGTGTATTTTATGAAAATTTTCTAAATTATTTTATGAAATTCATACTAAATTTGCACCAATTGCTTCTGTTCTCTAAATTTAACATTTTCTAGCAATCGGTGTTGCTTTTAGAATTACTTAATGTCTGAAAAGCCAATTTATGAAGTATCAAGTAAGAATGAATTAATGTTTGTGATCGCCGTTACGTCCACAACATTGGCATTTATGGCGCTGATGATTAATTTATGTACCTATGGATATATTGTATTAAAAGTGAGAAACTTTTTCATCCATTTCTTGGATTTTTTTTTCCCTTCGAAAATTAATTTAGAAGAGAAAAGCTCAAAAAATTTTTGACCTCCATAACCCAGTTAATTATATCTAATAAATTTTAGCTACTACTTAGTTCTATTTAATAAATTATAAGTAATCCGGAAAAAAAAGCAAGAATAGATTTCTGAAAAAAAAAAAGCAGATTTTTCTACTCTTGATAATTTTTACACTTGAAATCCTTACATAAATTGCAATAAATGTTCCCATTCTGCAGTAAAATAATTTTGCATAATTAACTAAATTGAAACTGTCAAATTTCAGTTATACTAAAAAAAAAAAAAAAACTTAATTTTTCTTGATTAATTAACACGCAATTTTCATTATCTGTCAAGATCATAAATTTTGCCCAATTCAAACCAACTAAATGTTTAGTTTTCCATATTGCCGGTATGTCCTGTAGACCGAACTCGATGAAATTTTAATCACTAAAAATAAATAAATAAATGAAATAAATAAATAAGTAAATAAATAAATAAGTAAATAAATAAATAAGTAAATAAATAAATAAGCAAATAAATAAATAAGTAAATAAATAAATACGTAAATAAATAAATTGCAAACTTTTGATTAAAAAGATGCTAAGATTTTAAATCCGAAAAATTCACATTCTTCATAGGTCCTTTTCATATTCAAATACATCCATGTTTCACTCACTGATTATTCCTCAGTTGCTACTTTTATAGCTATTCCAGTAAAACTTCTTTAAATTCCGTTCCGTTATTCTTTTTTTTTTTTTTTTTCCACAGTATCCGTTTATCAAACTTCTTCTTCAGGTTCATCGACGTATGTTGACATTTCGAGAAAAAACAATTTTAGCAGAACAATCACTCTCTCAACGACGTTTCGCCGATGATTTAATGGGAAAAATGTGCAAAGCTGCAAATTTTGATTATGCGGCAAATAAAATAGAAATAGATTCGTTAACTCAAAATGTTAAATGAAAATGAACAAAATGATGTTGTACTTTTGTAATTGGAAAATGAATTCAAATTTAAGTAAATATTTTAAATCTCGAAATGAATAAACATCTTTATTTAGTATTCAATAATTATGTACAAATTATTACAGAATAATAAAATTATCGATCAGAATGATCGAGAAATGGATCGAACGAATTAATCAAACATAATTTGACAGTTAGCACTGTAAGCGTTTTCTGCAAATATCAGCTTCTACACTTACGCTACCATCATGAGGCACACGTTTCTCTGATAATTTATACATGTACACAGTATCGTGTTGTAAATTTTCATACATAATGGTGTCTTGCCGTAATTCGATCTACAAAATCTTCATCACCACTTGAGTTACGTCGATGTCCAGCTGGGGTTGTAAATGATACAACTGAATTGGAAAGTTTAAATATTTTAAAGTTTTTTTTTTTTTAAATCAGAAGTAATTTCTAGAAAAGAAATTGAAAGTTAAAATTTGAAGTGAAGTATAAATTTGACGAAAAAAGTTAGAAAATTTTTTTAGCATTAAGGATATTACTGCTATCATCTATCAGCTGTTTCTTAATTAGCACAATGTTGTTTTGCAAAGTGAAATATTTACCTTTTGGCTTTTCTGATTCTGCAGTTGTAAGAAATGGTTCCTCTAACTTTAACGGTAGCACGAGAGATTCTAATTTTGATTGCCTGCAAAGAGATGATTAATTAATTTCTGAAAGACAAAGGTTTGTTAACCAAATGTAAAAAAACATTTGAAAAAAAACTGCCAAATTTTTGCAACTCAAAAAATGGCACAAAAAAAATTTCTTTCTAAGATCTAGTTTAAGAATTGAACTGATTAGTTATGATCTGAAAATATGCGACCAAATGCATACAACAACAGATCAACTAAATGGTGACAAAAGTTAGAAGATGAAATGATCGAATTCTTGAAATTTGAAAATTTTTCAAACATTTTGATACATTCTTATTTTTTTTTTTTTTTTTCTTGTAAAAGTCAGCTGCTAACAACAAAAAATTTACCTTTTTTCATCGTTTGCTGATTTACGATATTTTGAAAATGGTGGTAAATCATGCAGTTCAACAATGGTACGTTTTTCAGAATCTAAAATAGCAAAAAAAAATTAGAAGGCACAATTAAAAAATTCTATTTTAGCAGGAAAATTTGATAAAATTTGATTTAATTTGATAAATTTATTTTTTTTTATTTTTAAAAAATTATTTGATCCTTGGAAAAAAAGATTAAAATTTAATTGTATGATTTTTATCAACAAAAAATAAAAATAAACAACAAAATCATACCAATAAAAACTACAATTAATAAATAGGACACATTCAATTCATTTATCACTCGTATTTCGAACTGTGAATGGTAATATCAAAAAAGGAAAATTTGATAATAGAGAGGAAAATAAGCAAACCAAAATTGTTTCAAAATAATTCTATCATTTTTTTTTTCTCATTTTTCATCGTATTTTTCATTTTTCGCTTGAAATATCCATTTAAAATAATTTCAATTTGCATAATTACATCGTTTTATAGAAATGCAAATTCTTCACTCAAATATTGCATAAATAAATAGTTTAATTTGATTTTATTTCTCTCCTTCTTTTTTTTTTTTTTTTTTTTTTTTTTTTATATTTTCAAAATATATTAACCAAATAAACCTAGCCAATAAAATAGATATATTTTTTGCTACATAAAAAAAAAAGAAATGATTAATAATATTTGCATAGCAAAAGTTTTAACCTAATAAAAATTATTGAAAAAAAAGTTTACAGCAAATATCCTGGCCAATAAAATTAATCAAAAAAAAAAAAAAAAAAGTTGATAGCAAAGTTTCTAACCGATAAAATGGCTTTTTGCCGCAGTGACAGGTGAAGAGGACATCACATGAGAGCAATTATCATCTTCCGTACCTTCAACAATTGTTCTTTCCGGTGCTATTTCTGGAAATTCATTTCCTCAGTTCAGTGGATTTCCCAGATGATTTACTGTGTGCACTGTATTGTACACTTTGCTAGAGCAATAAAAATTATTCAAAATTAAATAAAAATTAAGAATTTATTTCGAAAAAAAAAAAAAGAAAAACTTCCTAATTCATTTTCCATTGATTTCTTTTTTACTTTATTTTTCTTACATCTGAAATTCATTCCTACAAATTTCAGAAGAAAAAAGACGAAATTTTGAAATGAATTAAAAAATTATCTCAGTAAAAATAACCTTTATGATGTGCTGAAGTAGCTATACGATTTAATTTTGTAATTGTTGTCGTTGATAGACGTCGTGTTTCATTACCATTTTGTCGTGCATTTGAATGACGATGTCCAATGGTGGTACTTTGTGGACTACCTGAATCACTGTAAAGTTCCGTAATTGTCGGTGTATGTGATCGAGCAATTTCTAAAATAATCCCAATATAATTGCCTTTTCATAATAATACAATGAAATAATTATCATTAATCAATTGAATCAAACAAGAATTGAATTTTTAATTAGACTTAAAATGAAAATACAGTAATGAAATTATTAGATCATATTTAACATTCATCAAAAAAAAAAAAAAAAAAGTAAAATAAAGTAAAATAAAATAAAAAATAACGAATAAATTGAAGGATGAAAAGTTAAACTATAAAATATTCATACCGAAAGCTCTCATCGAAAAGTCCTCTTTCAACATTTGCAACTCTTGTGACAATTCCGCTAGCATAGCTCCATAACTGTGAATCTTAATTCCGGATGTAGCACCTAGTCGCTGTAAGCGTTCCTTGAATTCCGCTTGCCAAGTTGCTTCTTGTTCAGTTAAAACTTTTTGTGCTGCCTACAAAAATATTGTCATTAAAAAAAAAAAAAAAATTAACAAAAATTTATGAAACAGAAAAAAAAAACACAAAAACAAAAAGAAAACAGAAACTATTTTTGAAATGATAAGTGATAGCGACAGTTTAAATGTGCAAAACTATTCGATATTTTGAGTTTCGTAAAATAATATATTTAGGAAAAAATTCGTTTAATTTTTTTTTTCAGAAATTTTTAAAAAAGATACATTTAAAGTATACAAATGTAACTGTTATATTTTTGCATGAATGAATTTGAGAACTGTAAAAAATTTGAAATATTTATAAGCTTTTTGAAAATTTCAAAATTTCCAACATTATTCAGCATTCAGCATGAATACTATTTTAGGCATAATATTCTTGTAAATTAGTAACGAAATGGAATTAGTCTTGACCAAAAAATAAAATAAAATATTATTAATCAAATTAACGAAGAAAATTCAATTCAAGTACCTTGCACTGCAATAATGGCAAAATAATTAGTGAAATTGGTAAATTAACATCGAGAACAAAATCAATGAATGCATACAATGCTGTACCACCAACTTTTTTTCCAAGTAAATCACGAATGATTTTAAATACCCGGGGCCATAGTAGAGACATTTGTTTCTCGAATGCTATTATCATCACTTTTAGAGCTGAAAAACAAAAAAAAAAAAAATTCAAAATTTCGCGAAATTTTTCTTTTTAAGAAACATTAGCATAATTTATTAATTTTTTTTCTTGCAAAAAAAAAAAAAGGAAAAAATACCTAAAAATATAGCCTGACAAACAGTTTCACGTATGATACGATGCGTTGTTACAGTTGCGGAATGGCCTCGTTCTGTTACGGATACGGAACCTTGCCGTCCACTAACATCCATAATAATTGATCCTGCTAAAGATCAGTATGGTTTATGAAAATTTAGAATGAAATTAAGGAAATTTTCAATCTCTTTTATATAATATTTTAAAAAAATTTTCAAGAAAATTTAGGAAAATTGTAAAAGAATTTTCTACACTAATTTGAAAGATGAAATGATTGATTGGATTTGGGAGTTTCAAACATCCTAACATTAATTTAATTCATTGATAGCATCTAATTGGATCAACTAAATTAGCAATAAATTTGTTTCTTTTTTTTTCCAGTGATTCTTTTCTTTTTTCTTTCCTAACTGATAAAAATGATAAAGATAATGATACCATGCGCATTTGTTCCACGTATTAAGGTTGATGCTAAATTTGAGCCCATTAATGGTGCAACACTTTGTCGTGCTAACGGTGGGTTGATAGCATTTTGCATTAAATTTAAGCAAAATATTAAATCTTTCGTTTGAAATTGTGGTTTATCTGCAAGGCAATTTAATAATGATAATAAAAAAAGAAGTTTAAAAAAGACTTTTTTTTTTTGTTTTTGATAATATATACTATAAACGTGAATGCAATTCACAGTGATAATTTATCAATTAAATTAATTACTCATGCAACAATGGCAGCAAATATTTTGATAAACGTTCAATTTATTCTAATTAAAAATTCCGATTAAATTTGTGAACCTAGCAATTGTTAAAAATCATTCACAAAATATATTTGATTAGAGCTAAATTATATCGAATTTAAATTCAAATTTTAAGTTAAAAATAAAATAAAAAAGAAAATGGTAACCATTTTTAGCAGTAGCAGCCCGAAGGAATAATGGAATTAATATTTGACATAATATAACTTCTAATCGTTCAGCTAATGGCCCAATTCCTTCACTACTGCATAAATGTTCTAATGAAAATACTGCCTGAAAAATATAACAACAAAGTTTGCCAAAACTTTAATTTAAAAAAAAAAAAAAAGAAGAAAAAATGGTAAAAATGGAAAAAAGAAAGAAAGAAAAACGAGTAAAATACGGTAAAATTCAATTAAAATTAAAATTTGGTAATTTTCTTTTTTTTTGAAAGTTATAAAATATATCGTAATTTATTACCTGACCAAGTGCTTGCATCAAAAAAGAAGCAAGTTTGAGGACTGCATTACAAAACGATTGTGGTGGACAGGTTCCATGCAAAATGGTGGAAAAAGCAGTACTAGACTGATTGAAAAGATCATCAGTTAACGGATCACCAATCATTATTCGCAAGCAAATTAGTGTTATCGACTGAAAATTAAAAAAAAAAAAAATCACTCAGATAAAAATTTTGAAAACAAAAAGCAAAAGAAGAAAAAGATGTTTGAAATGATAGAAATATCACTTTTATATCACTTTTTTGCGTATCATTTTTATGTTTATTAATGTTGCTCGGAATAAGATGATAAAATGATAAGAGGTTTTATCGACTAAAAATTAAAAATAAACAGGATAAAAGGTTGACAACGATAAAAATCATGGCATATCATTTTTATTCGTATTATTTTGATAAGGTGATAAGAAATTTTATTAATTGAAAATGAAAAATAAGCAAGATAAAAGGTTGAAAAAAAAAAAAAAAAAAGTGTCAGAAGAACTACAAATGTTTACATATCATTTTCACAATTATTTATATCGTTTTGATAAGGTGACAAGATAATGACAAGTAAATATTATCGACTGAAAATGAAAGAGACAAGTAAAGTAAAATATTTTTATGAAAAGCTTTAAAAGCGCTAAATATGATTGCATATTATTCATATTGCTTCGATAATGTGATAAAATGATTACGTTTTTTTTTTTTTTTTCTTTTAAGATTTCATTTTGTTTATTTGATAAAATTA
This sequence comes from Setaria digitata, assembly GCA_003640385.1. Lineage (NCBI taxonomy): Eukaryota > Metazoa > Nematoda > Chromadorea > Rhabditida > Setariidae > Setaria > Setaria digitata. Next base: position 58,900 of record RCAB01000275.1, on the reverse strand, counting down.
GGTGAAAAAACAGAAAAAAAAAAGAAGAAGGATGTTGTCATTCTAAAAAGCGTTAATAGCGCTCAAATAGCGCTATTAACGCTTTGCTAGTGTGATAAAAGATGATAAAATGATTAATTTTCTAAAATTTAACTTGTTTTTCTTTTCATTTAATAAAATTTAACGAAAACCTTTAATGGATGTGAATGTGCAATATACGGATATGCGACAAGTGTATGATGCAAGCCGTTAAGCCAACTTGTTAGAGCTGACCAATTTGTACGACGTCGAAATACAATTTTCTTTCCGATCTTCTGAATTGTTTTATCCAAACGTCGTAAAACGAAATTTAACGTCGGACGATTACTTTCCACCGACCAATCAGTTATTAATAGAATTACAGCAAAATATCTGTGAAATTTTAAAAATTAACAGATTTGATAAAATTTAAATTTGTTAAATTGAAAAGTCAAGTAATTTCACTCTTTGTTTATTTGTTGCTTTTTTTTTTTTTTTTTTTACAAATTGAATTTGTTAAATTATAGAAATTGACAAAATTTGATATGACTTAAATTTAGAATTGAAAAGCTTCCAAATTTCACCATCTTTTTTTTTTTTTTTTTTTTTTTTTTAAAAATCAAATCTGTTAAATTATGGAAATTAAAAGATTTTATGAGAAGAGTCTAATGAATTAGAAATAAGAAAAAAAAAAAAAAAAAGAAATACTTCTGCAATCCAAGACAAGCAATTGTGCTTAAATCATATGGAGCTATTTTCAGCAATGCTAGAGCAATTTCATTCAATTTCTGAAATGTTTTTTTTTTTTTTGCTAATAAATAAATCCAATTTTGCGGATTTGTGAAAATTCACTCTGAAGAGATCATTTTAAATTTAAATAAAGGTACTATTTGATATCTTTTAAAAAAATAAATAAATAAAAATTATTTTCTTTTTTAGTTGCAATAAAAATTTATCAAAACATTTATAGTTGAAAAATATCGCATCATCAATGTTAAATAAATAAAGCAAAATTCTTTAAAATTTACTTTCCTTCCGTTAATATTACATTCAACATTAGAGGAAAAATCAATAATGCATAAATTAATTTGTCAAAATTTTTATTTAAAAAAAATTTTATTTTTTTATTTTTTGAACTTTAATTTACTTACCACATAAGATTTATGATCGAATAATTCAGGAATTTTAATATGTTCAATATTTGATGATAATTTTGTCAGTTCTTTTAGTCGAACTTTTGCCTTCTCGATAAATGTTGCTACTAGTACGAGAAGTGCATCACGTGGACGACGGAATGCTTCACGTTGTCCTTCCGAATTATCCAAACCATCTGAACTAACAGCATTCTTTTTTTCCTTCATACTTCTGCAACATCAACAATTCAGCAATGTTTCCTTCCTAATTAATTAAACTTGAAAATATTTTTGTAGCGTGTTTTTTCACGATAATATTAATTGCATCATTGAATAAAATGATTCATAGCATTGTGATTTAACGATCAGCATTGCAGATACTAATTAATTATTGTTAAACTTTAATTAAATTTACACTTCAAAATTTGAAGGGAATCACTTTTTTTAAATTTTTTTTTTTTTTTTAAACGATTTATTTGAATTTCATCTAGCCTATTTAGTTTTTGATAAATTTGCAAATCAAATTCTATCTGATCCATTCAATCAAATAAAATTGCAAGTCTCTCTTTCTCTTTCAAATAAAAAATGGAGGAAATTTACGAGTAATGCATTTTTGTTTCATCTTCACCGATCACAGTTGGTGGATCGAAAAATTGTGGTGAATCTGCAATGAACGATTTTCCTCGATCACTAACACTGTTAACAATATCAAATGTTCGTGTTGGTCCTCTGAAATTAATATTATTAATTGAATTAAAGCTGATAAATTGATAAGAATAAAAATTTCCGTTTATTATAAATTATCAATTGTTAATCAATGCGATACTTTTTATTAATAAAAATTAAATAACAAATGATAACCTGGTAAGAATTTCACAACAATTAACTAATGCTTTCATTTCAACGCAAAGTGTCGTATAAATAGAAATTTCATGTTTTACAGCAATCATACTGTTGCCTTGTTTTACAGTATCCTGTTCAATTTGATCCAGAAAATACGGTATTGTTGCTTGCATTACTAGCTGGAATGGAACCGATCTATATTAATTATATGTATTTTAACAACACATATATGTTACATCAAGAAATTATCAAAAAAAAAAAAAAAAATTAAATAAATTTTAATTTTTCTTTTTTTCTTTGTACTATTTAAAGGCAAATAAAATTGGTTTTTTTTTTTCGATTTAATTCATATATTCTTTCTCTTTTCGCTCATTTTAGTTAAAAAAAAAAAATGACAATAAGATGAAAGAGTTATCAATATTATCAGTGATATTTTGAGGAATATTATGCACAAAAAGCATTACCAACATCTGATAACAACGTCGTGATTCAGGCGCAAAAGCGCAGACAGTTACTGCGCTTGCTAAAGCATCCGTCAGTAGGCTAAATGTATTTGGATCATCTCGATAACATAAATCTAGTGCCTGAAATTTCGGACTTTTTTTTGAAAATAATTCAATTATTTAAAAGTATTTGATAAATTAAGCCACTTAAGTGAATTTTAAGTGTGGAAAATTTGCAATATTTATGTTACCGTATGATAAAACGGATCATTTTATCAATACACAGATCACTTATTATGATAGATTTATATCATATTATGTAATATCATCATTTTAAATGTATTACTTTTAGAATCACTAAGTGAGTAAAGAAGTAATTTAGTAAAACGATTCTTAGAAGAAAAAAAAAGCTTCGAAGAGTGAAAGATATGGCGAAAAATTAAGGAATACAACATAAAAAAAAAAAGATTAAACTATTTATCAAACGTTTGAGTAAACATTAAAAAAAAAATATCATTTAATGGTAATTGAAGAGTTTAAATTTAATTTAAGTTAACAATTCTCAGTAGCAGCATTTTTCTTTCTCTCTCTCTCACTCTGTTTTTTTTCCAGTTTTTTTTTTTTTTTTTTTTTTTAACTGAATCCCTAATCTCTTCTATTTTAACTTGCTAAATGAAAATGAGCAAAAAAGTCCATTTACTTGAAAGGAAAAAAGAAAAATGAAAAAAATTTAAATTTTCATTTAAAAATATGAAAGAAAAACTTAAAAATTTTTTGTACAATTAACAAACTTTCAATGGTTTTATTTCATTGACTAAATCCAAAAGATCAATTGGATCAGTCATATCAGTCATATCTTCCATGCTATGCAATAATTTAAACCAATATTTTGCCTTCACCTGCAATTTATACTCATTTTTAAAATTAATTATTAAAACAAAAATCCCTCCCCCCCCCCAAAAAAAAAAAAAAAGGAGAAGAAATTTACATTCAAAATTAATTCAAATGGAAAAAAAACAAAATGAAATGAAATACCTTCATTGGATTTACTTCAAAATAATTATCATTTGTATCGAGAATATTTGCTACAGCACCAGCCATTTGTAATAGGAATGGTTTTCGATGAAGAATATAAAATTGCTTACAAACATATTCAATTGTACGACAAAGTAATGGATTTGTTTGTCGTTGACTGTAGCAACGTAATATTGTTGGCATTATCAGAAAAAATCCCTGAAAAATAAACAAAAACAACAGAAAATAATGAACAAAAAAAAAAAATAAAAAATAAATAAATAAAAAAAAAACAAAAACAAAAACAAAAGAGAAAAAAAAAGGAATGATAAGAATGAAATGATAATTATGATAAGTTATACTTTGGCTTTTGTCTTAATTTTTCATTGAAAATAATACCAGTAAAATGATTTATTATTAAATAAACTTTAGAAAAAAAATGTTCCATTTGAATATTCATTTATTTTCATAATAAATTTTTTTTTTTCGATAATAAAGAATTCATTCATTATTTTTCTTTTCTTTTCTTTTTTTTTTTTTTTTTTTTTTTTTTGATGATAATTCAATCGTAAGCATAGGATATTTGTAAATTTTATATCAATTTCTAAACAAATATTATTAATTTCAATCTTGCTTTGTCTTTTTTTTTTTACTGCCAATATTTTTCAAAAAAAAAAAAAAAAAAAAGAGAGAAAAAAAAAGAAAAGAAAAAATCAAGACAGAGAGAAAAGACGAAGAGAGAAGATTGGAGAGAACATAATAGTATTTAAAATATATTTCAAATAATCAAATGTTAAAAATTTCAAAGATTCATTTTAAATTTAAATTTCAGAAATTTACCTGATTTGCAAAAAGTGTATTAAAATGTATAGCCATCGATATATATGTGGCCATGCAACGACGTAAAATAGTAACATTTTCGCAGTGTAATAAGGTGACACCATTGATAACATTGATAAATAAGTGCAAATCACCGAACATGAAAGCATTTTCCATCTTTTCAAACATATCGGACATTAGCTTAAATATTTTTTCATTTCAAATTTTCAAATTTCAAAAAATTAACCTTAAAACTTGATCGATGCCTCGGATAACGCTCAATAATTTGTCAAAAAATAAAAATAAAATAGAAAATAAAGGAGTAGCAATAAATATGTAACTGTAAAATTTATAACGTCTTACAAAAAATAAAAAAATAAAAATTTTTTTTTCCTGCTATTTTATTTTAGAAATCGTTTCAAAGATAATAAATTTTTTTTTTTTTCATTCATTTTTTCAATATAACAAAAATTGAAATTGAAAATGCAAACAAAAAAAAAAAAAATTTACCAAAGCCCAAACAAATTTATGTATGCTATCAATAGAGTATAATTCACGACCCAATGGACCATTATACATACCAAAACAAGTTTCTAAACTTTTTCTTGGAAATGATGGCAAATGTGTAAATTCATCATGCAAGAAAAATATTCGCTGTGGTATCTGAAATATTATTCCTATTTCAGGAGTGCAACAGAAAAGTATGCAAAAATTTTGATAAATTTATAAAAAAAAAAAAAAAAAAAAAAAAGAAATTTAATACAAATAAGAATTGCATTTAAGGGACGACAAAAAAAAAATAAATTTATCTGAAACTTACAACATTTTCAGGACTATGAGCAAGAGCATTATGTGTTAGCAAGACTTTTCCCATTTCAATAAGTTTATACGTGAAAGCCATTTGACGCATTCGTAGATGCGCTTCGTCAGGATTCAACTTGACCAACGTCAATTGCGGATACAGTGAACGATGAAAGAAGTAAAAATCCCTAAAGAAAAATCAACGAATCTGATGAAAATGATCATGATAGAGTATTGATTAAAGCAATCAGTGATTAGTGCAATATTATCAGATATCAATTATCATTGATTTCGAAAAAAAAAAAGTGCTTAAATTTTTTGACAGGAAAAAAATTATCGTTGATTTTTTTTTTTTCTATATATATGTTGACTTTTTTTTTTTTTTAATTTCAGATATCATCAACTTTTATCTAGTACTATAATATAAAATATCATTTAAAATTCAGAAAAAAAAAATATTTTCTAGTTAAAAACAGCTATGCTAATGAATTCTAATTGGTAATTATTGTTAAAAAAGAAAAATAAACATTGAATATCAAGAATTTGAAATCGGAAATTATCATATGATAGTACACATAAATTAATTTTATATTTTACACTTACTTACCTAACATATGAGGACGGATTATGCACCGAATTTGTTTTTGTATCAATCAAGAAATAGTATTTATTTTCATTTTCGGGAATGTTGAAAAATTCGAGGCTATCTTTTAGCAATTGTTGAAATTGCGTTTCTTCATGAATTGGAAATTGTGATGGTATTCCACCGGAACCACTATCCGGTCCATGAATAATGATTTTTTTTGCTGATGGAACATTCGCCGTTATCATTAATGCTTGCTAAAATCAGAAGAAACCTATATATGTTGATTTTTTTTTTTTTAATTTCAGATATCATTAACTTTTATCAATTTATTTATTGTTATAACAGATACTTATCAATTTTGTGAAAAAAAAAAAAAAAAAAAAGAAAAGAATAGTTGCATAACAATTATCTATACATAATATATTTTAGTATAACAATTATAATATGACATCACTGATACGAATCATTTTATAATTTTTTGTTAAGGATAAAAGTGCTAGGAAGAAAAATGAAAAACAAAAGCAGTTAATTAATAATTCATTTACCAAAAAGTATTTTCATCCATTAAAATTACAATTATTTGATGAAATATTAATAACGAACAGTTTTATTCATTAATTAATTTATCATGTGAATTGTTTAAAAATACAAATATCTGATATGAAATTTAATAAAAAATCTATTTTTTTGTAATATTTTAAAATGATTTCATTCATCAATTAATTTAAAAAAAAAAACGACAATAACAAAACTTAATTCAATTTGCATTATTTGTATTTGTAAGTTGTAATTCATTCAAAAATTGCAAATATTTTTGCTGAAATATTTAATAAACAAATGTCTCATTTGTATTAATTTGAAAAGATTTCATTCGTNTATTTAATAAACAAATGTCTCATTTGTATTAATTTGAAAAGATTTCATAACTAATTTAAAATCAGAAATAACAAACTTGATTTGATTCATTCAAAAACTACAAATATATAATGGCATATTTTTATAAACAAATTTATTATTCATAAAAAATTAATTTAAAATGATTTCACTCAATAACTGATTTAAAATTGTAATTAAAAAATTTATCAACTGCAAATAATTTAATTCAATTGATTTAAAATTGGAAATAATTAACAATGACTTACATCACATTGCTCCTTTTTCAATGTTTGCTTTAAATCCTTAAAATACAATCCGTGAACATGCGGGGCAATAAGCCAGATTACACTTAAGGCCATTGCAATTGCTTGATCACTTCCATCGCATGGACTACGCACATAATGCATCACAAAACCGAACTGTCAAATATTTCATTTCCAGTTTTTAAATTTAAATTTATTTTTTTTACTTTTAAAAGAGAGAGAAAAGAAAAAAGACTGAAATGGCTGACTATGGATAGTTCATCCATATCATACGATGTACTATTTTATTCCACGGATATGCAATCTTCCTTACAAAAAAAAAAAAAAAAAAAAAAAAGGAAAAAACATATTTTGAATTTCTACTAATAATCAGTAGCCAAAAAAAAAAAAAAAAAAATAGCTTATAAAAGGTGCTAAATTTTTTAATTTCAAAGTTAACTTTGGACTAACAAATAGATGATTGGAGGAAAAAAAAAGATAGATTCGAGAATGAGAACTTTTGATAAATAAGAAGGACGATTTTAACAATTCAAAATAATTTGCAAATACAAATGTAAATGAATAAAAATATGTTCATTTTGATTTTTACAACGATAATTTTAACGCTTATCATCATATGTTACCTTTACGCTTATCAGCATATGTTTGCTTTATGATAATGGAAAAAGTAATTCATTTTGAAATTAAGCTCTAATTAATCAGTCTAACACTCAATAATAATATTAAATGTAAAATTGAAAAGTTCAAAAAGACAGAAACTTACAAAGTAATTCATTAAAGTATAAGCGGTTTGGCATGGTAATGGTTCAAATCGTAGTATCAATTTTCGCAAAAGTGATATGAGATGTTCCTGAAAAATAATTTCTACATTTTTTTTTTCAAGGTTTATCATTGATAATTATTATCAGTACAATATCGAAAAACAAAAACCATGCACCTTTTTAATGAAGGAAAATGTTGAGGGATAGGATTAATATGAAGTCAATACAAATTAAAATTTCACAACAAAAAAAAAGGACAAAAAGAGAGAAATGTCAGTTTTTCTCCTCATATTTTTATTTTTGTTCAATAAGTTTTATTACTAAAATCAAATACATGAAATTGAATAGAACAAGGAATTATTATTTTTTTTTTTCAATTAAAAAATTCTTGCAAATTTATATAAAATATCCATTGTCATAATGAATATTTTTTGAATGCCATTTGTATTATGTGTACGGAAATAAATTAAACTTTTCGGAACATCTTTAATGGTCACTAAGAAGTTACCGAGATGAACCGGTGAATTCCTGGGAAAAATCTCCCAATATCAATACGCGACTAATAATTATGCTATGGATCAATCTTAATTTTTGATAAAATATAAATTATAGAAAAGAAACTTCCACTCATCATCATAAATTCCTGATTTTGGTAATAACAAAAACCGAGAAGTTTAAATGTCGTCCAATGTTTTTTACCTTTATTTTTAACCTGTATTTATTCATCTTATTAATTTCATTTCCACTCATTAATTCATTAAGAAATCTCACAAATAAACTTAAATCATTTAAATTAGTTTTACTCATGAAGAATATTAGCATGCTCACTCAGTTCATGTAATGCAAAATAAATCTCACAAAATAAGGTAGAAAAATACTTCTTCATGCTAAAATTTATTATTAAAAAAATAAATGATTCTCTCTTTTTCTTTTTTTTTTTTTTAATTCATTAAAATTTACAAAAAAGAAAAAAAGACAAATTTTAAGTGTAAATATTTTGATCATTTAGTAGTATAGCATAATAATAAATTTATGGTAACAATTTAATATAATTATGCGAAAAAGAAAGAATTATTGACAAATAATTTAAAAAAAAAAAAAAAAAGGAAAAATTCTTTCATTAAAATTTAAAAAATAAAAATAAAACTCAACATGCAAATGTGCATACAATTTAATAAAAATTTGTGCAACAGCTAGTTGTAAGAAAAATTATACGCTCACCCAATGCATGGTCGCACGAAATTCTACATTTCCTGACTGAATATTTTCTTTAAATTTCACTCATTAACAACTACTTACCATTATCATCATCATTATCACTATTATCATTGTAATAAGCTTAAGCAAAAGAAAAATGATAACGTATGAAGGAACAAAAATTACCCAAATTTGTTTAAACACTAACAATATAATTAACAATTTTTAAACAATTGTAAGCCTTATCAAATACTGAGCAAAAAAAAAAAAAATCTATTAAGTAAAATTTTTGCTGCCTGAAAAGAAATTAGAGAAAAAAAAGAACTTTGTGAAGTAAGATTTATATTTTTTCAGCTAATTAAGCATTCCAGTGTACCTGCGAATTCCGGATAAGATATATATTATGTTTTTTAAACTACTTGTAAACAAAAAAAAAAAAGTAGAAAAGGAATGAAGAATATTACAGTTAAAGAGGAAAACGTTGCGATATATAAAGTGTTAATTGAGTTAATTAAGTGGTAATTAAATTGAAATAAACTGAACAAGCATACCTGACGTTCACGATTGGTTAATTTTTCCAGAAAATGACGTAAAAATAAAGCTGGATCTTCTACGATGCAAGACCAAACAATTTTCTTTGCCGTATCACTCACTAAAAATTATACCAAAATCTTAAATTTCCTATAAAAAAAAAAGAAAAGAGAAAAAAAAAAAACCGACTATTAATTCAGATAAAAAATCTAATCCATTTACAGCAAATTTCAGTCACTGAAGATAATTTAGAATAATTTCTGTTATTTATATAAGCTGTCTTAGAACAATGTTTATTATTTACATGAGCTATTTGATATTTATAATCAATGTAATTATTTATGTGTATAATTTTATAATCTAATGTAAACATTTGTAATTTATTTATTATTATTCGCAAATTTCAGTTAAATTTCAGGAAAGCAGAAATTACCGGATTTCCCGGAACTATCCAGTTGTACATCATCAAGCATTTCAATGATTGTTGGTACCACCGAAAGTAATGATGATGGGAAAAGTGGCTGAGCTACCGGCATTTGTTGACGTGATGAGCTTGGATGTAAATCACATTCTGGATAAAAGAAAAAGAGAAAAAAAAAATGCAGGAAATCCAGAAGTTAAATTGATGAGGAGAGAAAATGAGGCGAAAAAAAAAAAAGAATAAATTAAAAATTATTTGATACAATTCTTATTTGCTTTCTAAATTAATTAAATTTAGAAATTATTTCAATCCTTTCCTTTTTCCGCTCCGCCGATTACTCAAAATTTTAAAATTTAAATTTAAAACAGACAAATTAATTAATGGTTGAATACCTTCACCAGCGTTATCAGCCATAACTTGCTGTGTTTGATGATGAAATAAGGCTGGCTCATAAGCTGCCTGTTGTACGATTGCCGTTGCGCGAAGCGGAAATTTTTGACGTAAGGAACTTTCACGTTCGTCTGCTTCGTGAACCGCTCGACGTACCATCTCTTGCTTCTGCTTTCGACGTGTTCGTGTCATCGTCATAATTGTTTGACTCTCAAAATTTGATACTTTCATTCTTATTTTATTTCATATTTTATCAAATTAAGGAATGAAAAAAAAAAATTATTATTTTTTTTTGGAAAGAAATTGAAATAAAAATTAAATGAAGAGGAAAGAAACTGATAAGGAGAAATTATTGCTAAATAGAAGATATTTTAAAGAAGAAGAAAAAAAAAAAATGTCTAAAAATATCAATGATACAACAGTGTTAAAAATTTACTAAAAATTTTTGTGATTATTTTAAATATTTTGTTAATTACCGTTGCATGTTCCTCCTCTTTCAAGCATAATTCCTCAACTTTTGTTTTCATATGTGGCATCCATGGTGGATCAACAATTGTCACATGACTTTGTCCAACAGGTGGAGATGGTAGTGTAAAGTCAATTCCAGGTGGTGGTACCTGAAAAATTTATGCCATTGCTGAAAATTACAGTAAATATTGTTAGAAATGCAAAAGCAAAAACTCCAAAAAGCTAATCATTATGTGGAAGTTGAGAAAAAAAAAATTCTTAAAATAACTTCAACAATTCATTAAAAATTTAAATGTTTAAAATAACCTTGAAGACAAGTTGCGCACCATCTTCCATTTTCAACCAAACGTGGAAACGATTGCGCCACAAAGCATGGAAACGTCGTAATCCTTCCGTACGTATATTTGCATTATCACTTAATAAACTATTTTTAATCACAGTAACAGTTTCCTCAGGATTACGTACCGATGATACGATGAACAGTGATGCTGCAAAATTACGATATAAATTTCAATGGGAAAAAAAATATATATATATAATTGTTAAAAAATTAAAATTTCAAAAATTCATTACTAAATATCGTAAACTTATTTTAGAAATTGACAAATTTTTTATTAAATAATATCTGATATTAAATAATAATTCAAAATTTGCATAAAATATAATACAACTTGTTGAAGATTTACAATTTCAAACAGTTATTGTATTAATTAATGTCAAAATTTGCGTTAAAAAAAAAAAAAGAAAAGAAACATGAAATGAATTGAATTGAAATTTTAACCAGCTGAAGTGACAATATGCTTATCACGATGAATGAGTAAATGCCAACAAATGTCAACTATTTCACGATAATGATCATTGCATAAGATAAGACAACTCTTGAGAAGTGTTGAAAATGGTGTATGAGCTATTGATAACATTTGGGTACTGATATATGATAGCATTGGTGATGGAGTGGAATGCTTCTGCATTTGGCTCATTTCAATTAAATCATCTGAATCCTGTAAATAAGAAAAAGAAAAAAAAAGAAAAAAAACTTTCAAAATTTGTTAATTTTTAGCTAAATTTAGTAGCTATAATCATTAGAAAAATTTCAATTCAGTCATTTAAATCATAGGAATGGAAAGGTGCATTATGAAAAATCATTAATATTAGCTAAAATAAATGAATAAATATTTGATGAAATTTTTACTTTGCCTTAAATGTGCTCAAAAATTTCGAACATTTAAAATCAAAACAAGAGAACTAAAATGAATTCATAATATTTAAAATAGAATTATTATGTATTGCGTTTTTGTTTTGAATTTTTATATTTCAAAATTTCATGCCAAAATATTTTTCACCCTTCTTCTTGCGAAGAAATCGGAAGAATTCAAATGTTACTAAAGTAAATAACTAATAATTTTTGTAGGAAAAAATAAAAATTAAATTTGAATGAAGTACTTGAAAACTGCCTTTTCTCATTCGTCCTTCTCTATTTTCTTCCATTTCGTTAAGCTTTTCGATAAGTAAATTTCGCAGTGCCATTGGTGGCTTATCAAGTAGCGCACCTTGCCGGACGGCAGCATTTTCACGACGTGTTGCAAATAATCCGGAATGCCGTGGCAATGTCTACGAATAACAAACAATACACACGAATTTCCGGTTTTTTTTTTCACGAACTACCGGGTTAATAGCACCTTTTTTTTTTCAAATTGTCTGATTAATAACATTTTCGAAAATCTATTTTCGTTTACAGTTTTAATGATTTAAACTAAAAGTTTATTTTTTTTTTTATAATATGAAAATTTCGAGTCATTTTACAAAAAAAAAAAACAATTAATAGTACTGATGATTTCCTTAATTTAATTAAAGGTGAATTGTCGATTAAATTGCCTTTTTGTTGTCATATTAAGTAGCTAATTACGAATAAATTAATTTGAAAAAATTTTTTGGCCAAATAAATTAATTTACATACTTTTTTAGCATTTTCGTGACGATTGAACCATGCATCGGTCATCGCTTTACGCTTATCCAAATGTCCAATTGGTGGCAGCTCTTCACCGTAAACTTTCCGAAGTGCTTCTGTTAAACGGTAGCACTGACGATAGACTCGTTCAAAACACCAAGGATGACAGAAACGTTCATGATTACATGATAGATTAAATGAATTTGCCATTTTAATTACTATCTGCAAAATTTCATAAATTATTGCCTTTAAAATTTCACGCAAAAATTTAATTACTCTTTGTAATATTGATAAAATTAAGACTTTTCTTTTGATTTAAATTTTAATTACTATCCAAAATACTTCCTTTTAATTTTGATTCCAATCTACAATAACTATAATCTATACTTATGACATATCTATAATATCTAGAATCTTAATATAACGATAATACAATATTACATTAATAATCTTTAATCTAAATTTTAATCCATAATACTACAGTACTACCTGCGCAGTATTTTATTTTCAAATTTTAATTTTAATTTAAAATACTTACACTCCCAGTAAGGATATTTTTTTTTTGCACTCATCGGTGAAAATTATGAGTAGGGAGGAAATGGAAACATTAACATGATGACTATCTTATCATTGACGTTTTATCACTAAGCTTTAATAAATCTAATTCCACCAATTACTGCTTTTTAAATGAATTTAATATTTCATCATATTGTAAGTATCAAAATAAAGTTAAAAAAAATTTTTTTTCTTGCAACTTTATTAAAAAATTTGAAAAAATTTCACCTTTAGCCATGGGAAATTTCTAAACATCAGCTCTTCCTCTTCATCAGAATTTGTTTGCGGTTGCTGATATGATACGGTTGGTCTTGATATGCTGTCTTGTGCTGATAACGGTAATGACGTAACAGCACTCATTTTCGAACCATTTTCCGGTGATACAACCGTTTCATTGGATTGTTTCAGGCCATCTCCTCGTGCTCCTCCTTCATTCCAAACTCCTCCACTAACTGGTAATAAGTTAGTCGGAAGTGCTACAATTAATTAGGGCAGATTTTTGAAATTCAATTCTTTGATTACTTGACTCTATTGCAGTAACGAAATATTGAAATGCTACCGAATTACTGAATTACAATCTAGGTATTGTAAGGCGTTTCAAATTTCTCCACTGGATAGTCGAAAGTGTTCTAATTAATTAAGACCGAATAAAATTGTCTAACTAAATTGAACTGTGTCAAAGCAGTGAAATACTAAAATACTAATAAACTTTATCAGCTAGATAAAGTAAGAGATATAAATTTCGTTGAAGAATTACATAGACTGGAAAAGTTTTCTATAACTAAAATGAATTTATAAAAGTTTGAATAATATTCAACGTTAAACACTGTTGCAATATTATTATAATTGTACTACAATATTATCATTACAATAGTTGATTTCATTAGATTATCACGATAATATTGCAACATTGCAGTATTGTAGCGCCACAATGATAATAATACAAGAATAAAAATCAAATTTGATGATAAATTGGAAATCAATTTGAAAAAAAAAAAAAAGAAAAAAGAGAAAGAAATTACAAATGGAAAGATTAACCTTTTCTCGGTTAAACTTATAATTAATTAGACTTAATTGAAATAAACAGAAATATTGCTATGGAAATTTGAAATTAAAATAGAATAGTTAAAATAAAATTTATTATTGAACTTTGCAATTAATGAATGAAAGCACTAACTTATTTCATTAATTCCATCTCTTTCATCATCAATTTGCGTATTTCTCAGTGATTTCACATTCCTGCAAAGATTTCAGATTCTGAACTAACTACACTGTAGCATTTTTAGAATTAAAGAAAATCATTTTATAATCAAAAATAGAATTTTACGAAATTTTCTTGCAAATCTTACGCGAAATATTTCATTTCATTAATATATTATATAAATTTAAAATTTAATTTGTAATATTTTATTTATCTCCAAAGAAAACTAATTTTATCATTCGATGTACGAGAACAGTCAAATATGTGAATAATTTGATAATTTTAAAAGAAATTTAAATAATTATTGAAGTGCAATGTTAAAAAAAAAAAATAAAAAATAAAAAAATTGGATCAGTTTATCTGTATCATATATGATTAGTAATAATATGATAAATGAATCAGGCTCATATCGTATCGTGAGATGATCACTAATGATATGATAAATTAAAAAAGAATATTTTAATTTATGAAAATTAAATCTAAGCTTTTTTTTTTTTTTAATCATACTTTATGGAACGATGATGAACTTTGTCATTTAATTCAAGCGGTTGTATTGGTGGATTAATTGCTGAACCGTATTTAAGCAAACGTTGTCGGCCCTGTGCCAATCGTCGTGCTGAAGGGGAAAAAAAAAAGATAAATTTAAATAAAATTCATAAATTTTAATAATTTTATTTATTTTTTTTAAGCAAAACTCTTCACGTCTTCATAAATATGTCTATTAATTAAACTACAAATCCTCAATATAAATTATTTCAAAAAATATTTTAACAGCAGTTAAAATATTGCCTAAATAGTATCATACGTAAAAAATATACGCGTAAAGTTCACGCTGATTTTTCTACAGAAGTTAATTAAAATTGGTAAACAATATTAATTACTCATTTCACTTATTAATTGGGAAGAAAATAGAAGGAGGAAAAAAAAAGGATACAGTAAAATGTTCAAAAATTTTCTGTGAAATATGAGTGGGAAGAAAACAACTATATATTAATTGAAGAAAAAAAAAAAAAAAAAAAAAGAAGGAAACAAGAAAACGAGTAAACATAGCAGTAATTACAGTAGCAAAAATTAGTTAAGATATTAGCTGAACAAGAGGGAAAAATAGGGATGAAATTAACGAATGGAAAAAAGTAAACAATAAGTAAATAGCTAATGAGCAATACCATTAATTACTGAGTGCAGCATTCCAAATAAATGAGAAGGGTAGAATGAATATGTAGGGATAAATAATTATTAATTTAGTTTTCTTTTTTTTTTTTTTCAAATTTAATTCTCTAGCAGCAATTTTTCTAAAATTTTCAAATACAGAAATACTTTGATTAATTCTTCTCTTCCTTTGTTTTCTAAATTAATTTGAATATTCCAAAGCAAAATTTTACAATTTTTTGAAATACTTTTAATTCAAAATAATCCGACAGAGCTGTAAATCTTTTCTTTTTTTTTTTTTTCTGCTCATTTCACGTTCAATTTAACAAAAATAATTAGTATTGTATAATGAAGGGAAATGATTCAAACTCGATGAAATTCTCTATTAAAATAAAACAAATAAAACATTAAATAAAGAATTTTAATTAGCAACTGCTACTAATGGCATGCTTTTTTTGTGGAAAATGAAAACAAAATAAAAGAAGAAGGATCTTTTTGATTTTTTTGATTCTTAAAAAAAAATCCTCAAAATTGAAATTGTCTCTTATCTTAATATGCGAAACTTAACCAATGTCAACGCTTCCTATTAACTGACAAATTTACAATTAATTAATTAACGAATTTTTCCGACTAATTATTTCGCATTTCGTATCAGCAATTAATTTATCGTGTCTCTGTAATCAATGCTCAACGCAAGCCAATTAGTTTGCCATTTAATTAATTTACATGTGTTCATTTTCATTGAAACAATGGAAATGATCAGCAACTTTAAAATACCTACTATTAATAGGCTATTAAATTTATAAAAGTTTAATAATTAATCCTAAAAAAAAAATTTATTATATAATTGTTTCCTCTTCTCAATTTATTCCGCAGCAAAAATTGATTAATTAATTTAGCTTCCATTTATTTTCCTTTTTTAGTTAATATCAATCAATTTTATCTTATCACTGATAGCATACAGTACGCATCATGAGTGGGAAAAGATGAGATTTCGTATAGTATCAGCTGATCTAATCAGTGTAATAAAATTCTCATCATTACAAATTGAATTTATCACTATCATTTAACTTTTTAAGTCTTTAGATATTTTTCGGTTAAAAAAAAAAAAAAAAAGCAAGGAAATTCAATAGAAATTTCAAATTAAGGATTTTTGGCTAATTTTTTGAAAACAAACAAACAAAGGAAACATAAAAAGAAAAACAGAAATTAAAAAACAAAACAATAGGTCAGAAATTTCCCCTCTCTCTCTCTCTCTCTCTCTCTCTTTCTCTTTTTTTCTTTCAAATTAAATGACAGAGAGAAAAAGGGTGACAGATTTAAAGTTTGTTTTTTTCTTCTTCTTCTTTTCTCTTTCTCTTTTTTTTTTTTTTTTCTATCTTAAAACCTGATTTCGAGATAATTGCGGTGATCACCATCGGATGTGTTGGAACGTTTAGTGTATGGGAACGTCTCACGTGTGGATACTTTTCCCCAGCTTTTCGTTCATAGCTTGATCTCTTTTGAGACGCAAGATGTTGATCACTTAGCGAAATTAGACGTTCACTTTCACGTTCATTTTCACGTTCATCCGTCGTACAACGCATCATTCCGTCAATACAATCTGTGGTGTTTTTGGGGGGTCATTTTGCTTTCTTTTTTTTTTTTTTTTTCGTAATTCCTTCTTTTTTTTTTTTTTTTTTTAGCTTCTTTGTACAAATGAATTTAATTTAATTTCATCATGATTTATTTTCTCTTTTCTTTATCTTTTTTTTTTTTTAATTACAAAAAATAAATAAAATAATTGTTTGAAGGGGGAAAAAAAAGGGAAAAAAAATCGAAAATGGAATTGAAATAAATGAATTATTGTTGGAATTTATCAGATAAATATATGTATATTTATAATAATAAAAGAAAAAAAGAGAAGCAATTTTATTTATTGTTTATTAATTTTTATTTTACTTAAGAAAAATAAAAAAATGAATGAATAATATTTAGGAAAAAAATAAATGAATAAAAATTAAATCATTGTGAAAATATTATCAGATGAATGTATGCTTATAACAATAACAATAACAACAAAAAAAAAAAAAAAAAAAGCCTTAAAAAATAACAAACAATTAAAGCAACAGCAAATGATTTTTAGCTTAAACGAAGATAATTAATACTGACTTATGCAATTAAATAATTAGATTTCTTTTTTTTTTTTTTTTTTTTTTGGAAATTTTTATTATCCATAACAATTAGAACAAACCTTTTTTGTCATTCTGTTGTGGTGTTTCTTCGATTGGCTCATGCGAACTTCGTGAGGAATTTTCCTCATTTGTGGATAAACTAATTCGACGATCACCTTCTGCAACAACATCCTTTGCCTAATTACACAAATCTATCTATCATATCCTATTGGCATATTAATTAACCTTTATCTTTGATATTTTATTACTATCATCATTGTTGCGTATAATTTACCGCAAACTTATGATATGCTCAGATGTTACACGTAATAATGAAAATGAAAGAATTTTACGATGAATAGATAGATTCACGTCCGTAATGCTTTGAATACTACTCGCTGTTTGCTGTTGTTGTTGCGAGCTAAACGTGTTTGAAAGTATGGACCAGCGTCGATTTGACATTAATTTCTCCCAATTTAACGTACTTACGCCAGGTTTATTACTTCGTGAACGTGGAATTGTCTGAAAAAAAAAAAAAAAAAAAGAAAAACAAACAAAACTTTCAAAAGATGCTACATTCAATAAGTTATCGTAAACAGCAAATGCTACTGCTGAATGTTATCAATTTCTTTTGTTTAAAATTTTTTATCAAATTATTTGCAATTGAAAGTATAGCCTATTTTATGTGATTTTAAGTTTGTTGATGTTCGAAACTGTTTCAATATTAAAATTTGATTTTTATATAAAATGAGAAATTGCTACTTTCAATAACTGAAATCATATCATATCACATATCATAATATATGATCCTGTTCAGTCATATTTGAAATGTTTTAACCTGAAAAGTTTCCCTTAAAAAGGCTGTAATTTCATTGAGCAAAAGACATGCAAGAAATAAAATAGCCGGTGGACAGCGTTCGCCAGTTTCATCATTTATAATTCCTGAAATTTTCATTTTTAAAAAGAAACCTTTTGAAAATGTTTCTTTAACATAATTTTTGGCAATAATTCAGATAGCTAAATTATTTGCAACATTAAACAATTTAAATTTGAACAAAATTAATTCAAATCAAATTTAATTACATAAAAAAACAAGAAAAAAAAAAAACAAAAAATTTATAAAATATAAACCTTCATCGAAGAAGTCCTCTAAATCATCCTGTATAATAAGTTCACGTCGATTCAAGTCACCTTTTCTGGATGGGGTTTTATTAAGCGCTGCACCGCTAGCTTCCATAATTTTATAAATTCGTTCACCAAGCTAAATTAGAAAATTAAAAGAATTAATTTTTTTTTAATGTTTAAATTTAATTAACATTACAAAAGTCATCAGAATGATCTCTCGTACCAAAATACTGTAGACGACAGTATAGCTAATCAAAATATTTAATTGAACTTTTAATTAAATTAATATAACGCACACCTGACATCCCCATTCATAGAAGCAACGAGCAGCAGCACGTTGCATCATATGCATACGACGTGTAGCACTTGGCGTACCACGGATTCCAAACGGATTTCCACCAACAAAAGCGCTTAATTGGCATGCATTATTTGAACGTATCCATTCAGGCCAATCTCCTTTAATTAATTAATTAATTAATTAATTAATCTTCTTTCGTAATAAAATTTTACAAATTAATTTTTTTGTAGCTATTTTGTAGCGCAATTCATCAGTGCTAACATTTTTTTGGGTAGTAATTTTGCAGCATCATTTATTAATGATAATTTTCAAGTAGTTATTTATCAATGATCATTCTTGATTGGTGATTTTATGACATTTTATTTATCGCAATAATTCTGGGGTTGTTATTTATTAATGATAATTATCGAGTAGTAATTTTGCAGATAATCATTTATGAATGATAATTTTTGAGTAGTCATATTTATCAATAGTAAATTTTGAATAATATTTTTATAGCAACATTTACAAATGATAAGTAATGATTTTGTGATATCATTTATCAGTGATACCTTTATTGCATCGATGGACAAAGAGAGCGCATTCCAGAAGAAGTGAAGCTCTTGCAAGAACAGGAGATTTTAGATCTAGTAAAGCAGCTAAAAGCGGAGGATCCGGATAGCTTCCCGGTCGGCATGTTTCCAGAAAGAAGGAAAAACGTCGTACGCCTTCTTGAATCTCACATAAATTAACAAGTCTACGTGGCGGAAGATTCAGATTGGCTACAGATGTTCGTCTAGCATGCGATGAGTCTAGAAATATTAAAAATCTGAATTTTTAGCATAAATTTTGTGATATATCGCATCATATTAAATAGCGGAAAAGAAAAGAAAAGAAAAAAAAAAAGTGGACAAATAAATATTTGTCAAGCATATTAATTATTGAAAAATTTAATTAATTAAATGAATTAATTCTCTCGTTTGTTTTTTTTCTCCGAAATTCAGAAATTTACATTTTCTATTTTATGATTTTAAAAGTTTCATAATACGAAATCATGCATGCAATCGGTTCATTGAAATTAAAAATTGGAAAATTTAAATTTGAAACCATGATTTTCATCCGGAAGTTCGGCAGATTTCTGATGTATTGTTAAAATTTTTGGCTGAGATGGTTTCTGCACTGTTACACTCTTCGAACGGCGCTCATCATGTGTCAAAATTCCATTCTAAATATCTATATTTATAATCAAAATTAAATTCGAAATTTAAATTATTCATTAGCCAAAGAATGCATAAATGGGAAATAATACAACGTTGAAGTGAGCAATATATAATATAAAAATATAAAAGTTTCTTGTGTATAGATTTCAGTTATTAATTCTCATCAATTTTTTGCGATTATCATTTTCACAATTTAGCATAAACCTTCAACAAATGATTTTCTTTTTAAATATTGTTTAAACCAAGTTTTTTTTTAAAATTAAATTTTTTTTTTATTAAAATTTTTCTAATTTTTTTTTTTTTAGACCGCTATCCTCTAAAAATGATTTCGTAAAAAAAAAATTGCAAAAAGAGAGGAATTGGATAAATCAGGTAAAAATAATTTTAGTCGATTAATTTAAAATTCAAGATGTAATAATCAATCGTTTTGACGCGAAACGGAACTAAAATAAAATTTAAAAATATCCAATTTACTTGGCTCCTTTCATCATCATTTATATCGATATCTGAACTGATGTCATCGTTATTATCGAGTCGTACTGATTTCAGCAAATTCAGAGCTAAATGATTAAAGATAGCTAATTACTGGTTAATTTTTCGATTATCGAATGGGAAAAACTAATGTAACATTTCGTTCTGTGTTTTGATTTATTTAGAATTCATCAGTAAGTGCAATTTGCTGATCTTGATAAAATTATCATTTGGAAAAAAATTCAAGACTATATCTTCTCTTGGTTAGCAAAATCTTCTAATAACTTCCGTACTAAAAAAAAAGGACGAAAAAACTAGCAAATATTAATTGTAAAGAAATAAATGATTTTGAATGACAAATTAATTAATTACTTGGTTGATTCAAATTTCTTCAGTTTCTTCCGGAAATTTAAGATGAACAAAAAAAAAATTGAAAAATTTTAAGAAGGTTCCATAATATTTAATGTTTGCAGTGGTAAAGTTTATAATGTTTCAGTAGCTACTTTTCAATTATCTACAATAGTGTCTGATATTTATGTCCAATTAACAACTACATATCATCTATAAATCTAAATTGTTGTGGATAAATTTTATCAAATTATCACACATATGTTGGGCAAAAAGAAAAACTGGAAAATTATTATAAAAAAAAAAGGGATCATTAATTATACTAATTACCAAAATGAAGCTTTCCGCCGCTTCTTTTTTTTACAGCATTTACTGAAAGTAACGGTGAAGCTGATAAACTTCCAGTAGCTGCTACTTCATCATTTATTTGTTGATATCTTGGAGTTGATGGTGATGAATCTAAATCGCTATCATCAGCATTTGATACCTGCAACTGTAGGAAAATTTAATTAATAAAAGTGAACAAAATTTAATTTATGAAAATTAAGAATGACAATTTTTATCACTGTCTAGGAGTATAAAATTTTTATTAAAATATTATAAACTTATACAAGAATGCTAATTTAAGCGAGCAAAGAAAAAAAAAAAAAGCAATCATTAACGAAAATTTCAAAAATGATTATTTTGAAAAAAGAAAAAGAAAAAAAAATTGGAATTTCAGACAGCTGCTTGCAAAAAGTTGTTTCTGAAACACGTACTAGCACAGATAGTACGTGATAATTTTGACTAGGCTATGAAAAAAATCAGACAAAAATGAAACAAGAAGACAGGAAAACCTGAAATTTTATTCATTTTAAACTTTTCAATCATTACCAATTGTCACTTATTATGTACTAAAATTCCAAATTTCATTCGCTTTTTAAACTGGCAAATTTTTTTTCTTTTTGAATTAAAAAATTAAAAAACTAAATTTTACATGAGAAAAAATTTTGAAATTTTTTTATTACAAAATGAAAAATTTGTTGCAAAAATTTACACAAAAGCATATAAGTGAGCTCATTCATTCATCATAAATTTTGCAAAATAAAACAAAAGAAAAAAAGCAAAAATTATTTTTAAATTTAAATTTAGAGATAAATTTAAATGTTTAACACGTTGTACCTTTTCACGTTTTTTAAATAAACCTCTTCTCAGTGAAGCCGATTCACGTGTATGCACCTGTGCTGCCATACCGCTAATACTTGAACGTATACTTTCATCCTCACTATTATTTTCTGATTTCACTTCAATCCTTTAAAAAAAATAAAAAAAAAAACATATAATTTACAAATCATTTGAAAAATAAAAAAAAAAAATTTAAAAAGATTATAACTTATAAAAATTTATTAAATTATATGCGTGTAAAAATTGCATATGTGCAATGCATTAAAAAAAAAAAGGAAAAAAATAATAATAATTATAAAAGAAATGAAAACTCTTTGTGATATTAAGCAAGCAAATTGTGAAAGGACACTCTGAAACATTTCTAATTCTACGTTTAAAAAAAAAAAAAAAAAGTTGAAATTTAAAAAATTTTAATTGCAGAACAAAATTTTTTCACGTAGTAATTAATGATAACTGAAATAATATTTTAATATTTTAAATTTTTGCAAAAGAAAATAATACCATAAAATATGCAATTTTTTTTTCACATGATTAGTAATTAATGAATTGTTAATTGTGGATTAAAAGAAATTTTTGTCCTCGCATTTTCATCCATCCCTTCGGCATCTAGTTTTTTTTTTTGCTGTGGAAGCAGAAATTAAAGTCAGCCTTTTTAATATAAATTAATAATTAAAATTGAATTAAACCTATCATGAAAATTTTTTTTACAAAATTCTCCTTATTTTTTTTTTTTTTGTAGAAACTTAAAATTTAGAATTGATATCGCTAAAATTAATCATTATGCAGAAAAATTGCTCGCATAATTTTTGTTCTTATCAGTATTTTCATCTTACAGTGATAATTTTCGGTGATAAAATGCTAAAATTGATTTGAATTAATTAAAAAAAAAAAAAAATTCAAATACACCGCTACAAGAAGTGGTAGTAGCAAAGCGGAAGAGTAGAGAAAGCAATATGATAATATCCGGGAATATCATTAAACATAGTAGAAGAAATTGTGCTAATTAAGTTAATTATTCATTTTTTTTTGCTTTTCCATCTTTGGAAACATGCAAATAAGTGAGTTTGTTAATTAATTAACTATGCTCAGGTGTTTGTGCAAATAACTAAGCTAAACAACATTGGGATATATGCATGCTTATTTTTCTTGTTTTTCTCTTTTCTTTTTATTTTTTTAGCATTGTCAAAGTTGCTTTTTTTTAAATTAAAATTATTTCAAAATAGAAAAGGGAAAAAGTTGCAATGAAACGAGACAACTTCCATGTGCTGTGATACATAGTTCCATCACTAGAGATTTTGCAAAAATTAACAATCAAATTTTAAATTTTATAAATCTCATTTTATAAAAAACTGTAAATTTGAAATTCAAATTTCATTTTGTGTTTGTGAATAAGGTGAAATTTTTAAAAATTTTTCAATATATTTCAACGTAAATATTACTAAATATCATTAATCTTACAGTCTTACAAAAGAGACTAATTTCAATGTCAACTGAGATTAGACGGAGAGTAAAAATTAAATCAATAAATTCGAAAAAAGTAAAAACTTCTGGCAAAAATTTAAAAAAAAAAATTATTTGACGAAATTTAATTTACTGAGAAAAATAATCTTCTTTTCTTATGCGAAAAAAAAAGGAAAAAAAAACAAAATAATTTTTTTAATAAAAAATTTTCACTGATAATTTAATGTAAAAATTTGATAGATTTATCAAATATCTGTTTAGATGTTTGCAATTGTTTATCAGTTAATTAGTTGCAAAATAATTAAATGAGCTCAATTCATTCGAAAATGAAAAACTGAAAAAGAAAAAATAAAGTAAAGATCCGATTTGATTAAAGTGAAAAATTAGTTCGATATATATACATATTACACATTGATATGTCAGTTGCATAATATTTAAGTGAATTTGGTTTTTTAAATTAATTAACTTGAATATGTACAAAAAAATAAATAAGTAAGTGACCAGTGTAAAATTTGACGGGGCTAAAGTGAGAAATTAATTTGATTTATATGTTTGTAATATGTATTGATAAATTCATTGCAGAAATATCTAACTTAATTTAGTTTACTAATTCAGTTTACTCAAGAATGAAAAAAAAAAAAAAAAAAAAAAAAAGAAAAAAAACGGAAGTAAAAACAGACCAAAATGAGAAATTAGCTCGATGTGTGTGTGTGTGTGCGTATGTAAGATGTATTGATAAGTTAGATGCAAAATATTTTAAACTGAATTTGCTTCTACTTTATATCTTTATATGAAGAAAAAAATAAATAAATAAATAAATGGAGTTAATTTTTAATGAAGTATTTGAAAATTAATTTCAGTGTGACAAAATTAATTCGGACAAACTGATATGATATGAGTGATTCGGCAAACTGATACGAGTGATTAGACAGACACTGATATGAGTGATTAGTGTGTGAATTCATCATTTTCACGAGATAGTGAATTAAAAATATGAGGGGGAAAAAAAAAAAAAAAAAAAGAGAGAAGATTTGTGAGTGAAGTGTGCGGCATAATATATTTATTACTATAAATTACTCGTTGTCATCGTTGTTTGCGAATTTTGCATTTCGTTCGGATAGAAGAATTTCAGGGAGTGGACACAGTAAGGATGTCCGACGGGATGAATACAGCTGTGACGTACTGCTAAAAAAAAAGAATTAATTTTATAGTATTAATTTTCTTTTTTTTTTTTTTTAATTTAGTTTATTTATTGATTATCATATTTTTTACTCAATGTTATGTAAGTTTTTTTTTTTTTTTGAAATTTAAATTTTCCTTTTTTGTTTTTTGTTTTTTGGTAACTTACACATCATTGAATTGATTTTGATTTTCAAGTGGTCGTCCATCAATTAAAGCACTTAAGCCTACACGTCGAAATGGATTACCATGTTGTTCTTGAATAAATGATACAAATAGTCGTACATCTTGATATAAGCTCTGTAAAAAAAAAAAAAATGAATGAATTGTTATCATATCTGATAACAATTCATATGTAGGAAGCAAACTAGCTGATAAAAGTTAGGAAATTTACAGCTGCTATCAATCATAATATAAGAGAGATATATGCGATGCATTTGTTAATTAATAATTATGCACATCTCGCAATTATCATTGAAATAAAAAAAAAAAAAAAACAAAATGAGAGAGAAAAAAAAAAAAAAAAAAAAAAGGACAAAAACAATAAATGCAAGCATAACGTTGTGAATAATGTAATAATCTGCAAAATTCGAAAAAGTTAAAAAAAAATTATTTAAAATTTTTAATTGAATATAGAAATTTAATCTTATCAAAATGATCGTTATGCAATCAGCGCTTAACAGCTAACCATATTTTCAGGCTGCAAAAGTTCATCCATTGCATTCATCAATTTTGATATGGCAGGTTTCAGTATAACTTTGATAACTGTTCCTTCAATTCCTTTCAAACTTTCATTAAAATTATTTTGATATGTTGGTAGTGCCAGATCAGATGTTGTCGTTCGATGTCGTGGTGATGAACTACTTCGTGTACGATATACTCCTGCTACAAGCAAAAAATAATAATAATAATAATCAGAAATGAAGTAAATAATCAGAAATAATTACTAATGAAAAAAGAAAAGAGTAACAGTTATAGTAAACGACGATTTCTGGGTAATGTATAGATAAGAAAGAAACTGAATTACTTTGAATATATTTTTCTAAATTACAAATAAATAATCAGAAATGAAATAAATAATTACTAATGAAAAAAGAAAAGAGTAACATTTAGTAAAAGATGATTTCTTTGTCATGTATAGGTAAGAAAAGAATTGAACTGTTTAAAATAGAGCTTTTAAAATTAAATCAAAATTCAGAATTGATAATTACGACAGGTAGCATTTGATGTGCAAATAAGTTATATTGTTCTAACAGATTTAACTCTAAAATGAACAAACGATCACTTCTGTGCTTAATTTTTTTTCCCCCAATTAATTAGATAAGTATAATCAAGTGACTTTTTTTCTCGTTGACTTTTCACTAATAGTAAAATGACAAATTATTCGGTATAAATTATGTTTCTGTTTTTTTTTTCTTAACTTTATAATTAAATTTTTAATTATTTATAATTTTTATCCTAGAAAATTTACTTTCTATTAATATTTATTAATAATAATTTAACTTAGACAAATAATTTTCTTCTTTTTCTTTTTTTTTTTTTTTTTGTAATATTTTGAGGCGAATAATACTTATACTTAAGCTTGAATGATTTCCTGAAATGCTGACCGGTAATGCCACATCTGCAGAAACCGGTAACCGAATGTAATGTATCAATTAACATTTGAGCATTATATTCTTCAATATGATTAATTAATAAATTGCCGAATATTTCTGGACCGATACGATAAATAATTGCCAGAATAGCACGTGCTTTAACTCTCAGGAAATCACCTTGCTGTGAGCGTAAACCATCATTGCAACCGTGTGGACAGCCTAACCATAGATATGCCCTGAAATTTATCAAAATACAACAAAAAAAAAAAAAAGTCAGGAAAAGATAGAAGTTTTTCTTAGCTGAAATTCAGAAATTTTAACCGGAAAAGAAACGGATCGAAATGAAATTGAAAATTTCTCATCTTTATTTTTATAATTTTTTTTTTCCATTCAATGTTTATTCCTATTTCAAATAGATGATATTTGAGATAGCTATCAATTCCAGTGTCATCTTTTCTTGCTTCTTATTACCAGGTAATTAATTAGTCATAAGTAATTCATTTTTTTTTTTTTTTTTAAAGTTGTTTTGGAAAATAATAAAAGAAGGAAATATTTAAAAAAAAAAAAAAAAAAATTAACTACCGAAGAACTATATTTATGCAATCGCTGAAAAATGATTGCCAATTTGTTTCAGGCATTTCCAGCAAACTTTCACAAATATTTAATGCTAATTCACAAATTCGAACAGATGAACGTCGTTCGATGGCAAAATTAATTGCTTTTAGTAATACGATAAAACTGATTTGGCCATTCTGCTCAATAAAATTCGTACTACCAAGTGCCTGAAATAAAATTTTAATAGAAATAATAAAAGTAATCGAATATTTGTAATAGGATGAATTAAATAAAATTTAATAAAAGAGGAACGAATCTCAAAAAGCAAGAATAATTGCATATTTTTTTTCGTCTTTTTTCTTTTTCTTTTTTTTTTTTAGCAAAATATGATGGAGTAAAAATGATTTTATTTAAAATTTTTTCCAATGCAAAATTAAATGAAGATTAAAAAAGTTTTTTTTTTTTTTTTGATACACTTGTAAATTTTTTTTTTTTTTTATTAGAAAAATAAATTTTTATTAATGAGATGTGTGCAAAGAAAAGTGATAAACCTCCGGAAAAAATTGCCGAGAGTTAATAGCAGCTTTTCCGGTTAGACCACTTACTGAACCACTCCTTGTATCACGCATTGATAAGCCATCCGATGAATTTGTTGCGGAAGGATCGCTTCTGAATGCAAAAATTAAAACTTCTGAATGTTTTAATAAAAACCATTTTTTCTTTTTCTAAGAGAAAAAAGGCCAAAAAGTTCACTTTATTACTAATTTAAAAAAAAGAAAAAAATCGCTTTTCTTTTCATTTTATAAAACATTAGCAGTGAAATCAAACAAAATCTTTCCTTACTCCTTGAAATTTAATTTCACACAAAATTAAACTATTTTATTAACCTTTTTCGTTCCAAACGTCCTCGACTACTGTGACTTCTGAAGAAACTTCCTGAAGTTAGCGTACTATTTTGTCTTGAAAAACTTCTTGCTTGTAACGGTAAATCAGATGATAAACTGTAACGCCTGTAAATATTATCATAATTCTTGGAAAATTTGTATAATCGGACACAAAAAAATTTTAATTTTTTTACAAATTGAACGAACTATTTTAAGATATATTGCAAAACTCAATGATACGCTTCCTTCTGAATCCTAGAGGA
Source organism: Setaria digitata (assembly GCA_003640385.1). NCBI lineage: Eukaryota > Metazoa > Nematoda > Chromadorea > Rhabditida > Setariidae > Setaria > Setaria digitata. The sequence goes on along the minus strand of RCAB01000275.1, from coordinate 30,809 downwards.
AGAATTCCAGTGATGGATATTCCTTCTGAATCTACATTAGTAGATTTATAGAAGAAGGATTCTAATGTTATATTATTTCAAAGCATATTTTTCTTTTTTTTTTTTTCTGGCATAGAACTTCATGATAAATTTTCGTCTGAATCTTAAAGGGGAGAATTTTATTGATGTACATTCCTTCTAAATTTGCATTAATTGATTTATAAAGTAAGAATTTTAGTATTGCACTTTTCAAAATGCATTTTTTTTTTTTTTTTTCTTGAAAGAATTCATTCATTGATATTCTTCTTTCTGAATCTACATTAATTGATTTCCAGCAGTAAACTTTGTTTCTGAATGCATATTAATTTGAAAAAGAATAATAAATAGTTTCCGCCAAAATGTTTGATTTAATTATTTTTTTTTTCTTTAATTCATAATTTTGAATTTTTAATTTATGCGATTAAATATTTCGAACTTCCTGTCATAATAGCAAGGCTTCTTAAGTGCTTTAAAAGAGCAATGAAAAAAATTTTTAGAGTATTCTGAGAAGAGCCAAAAAAAAAACGACAATACCCGAAGGTGCAACTTCAAAAGTGACCAGAAAGATGACATACTCTTTTCGAGAAGATGGAAGTTTTAGCTTGCCACTGTGTTTTTTAAAAATTTCCAATTTTTTGTCCACATCACCCAATTGTAAATCATCCCAGCTAGGCGGACGATGTTGAATTTCTTTTAAATTTTGTCGATTATTCTAAAACTATTGTGTTAGGAATTAAATGAAATTGTTATTTTAATCATAAATATATTAATTTTTCTAATTTTTTTTTCTTTTTTTTTTCTTTTACAAATGAAAATAAATGAAATAATCTGAGATAAAAATAAGGGAAAAATCAAATTTGACCATTTCGGTGATGAATAGTTTTAGATGTGGAATGCTTGGCACCGAATTGGCACGTGATCGAAAAATGCTATTTTGTGAATTTCGATATATTTTAATTTCGAGTAAACGATGCAACAAATATTTTATTGCCCAAAAAACACCATCTTCTGCCCAGTGCTTAATTAAAAGACAACGAATAACTGCAACATCCATATAAGTTGCTTCCTGTGGATCAGCTAATGTCTGTAATATCTAATTAGTTGTTAATTAATTGAAAAAAGAAAAAATCCAAAAATAATCTCACAAAACGTTATTGTTTCTTGCGCATAAAATATACTTCAAATTAATATAATATTTTATTGAAATATTGTTGAATTCAAAAAGAATTTCATTTCCACAATTCCAACAATATGTTGCTTTTTGATTTTCAAATTTCATTTCAAATTAAGAAGAAAGAATTTTCAGAAGTAAAATAATTTTGCAAATTTCACTTTAAATCAAGGCAATCTTTTTTTTTTCGTTGCTTTTCCATTTATTTCTTTTCTTCTTTCTTTTTTTTTCTTTTTTTGCAAATTTAGACAATTAACAAAGTTTTAATTAAAATACCTGCTGCTGTATGGGATCACTTTCTTGTGAAGTATCTTCTAATGGATCGTATACTTTGATCGGTATATTTGATGTATTATTATTTTCTTGCGTCATTCTGACAATTGTTTCACCGGTAAGAGTTGAAATTGTTTCATCTGTAAAAGTGAAAATTTTCTAGGATATTTTTTTAAAAAGAAAAAAAATTAGAAACATTAAAAAAAAAAAGTGGAAAATAAAAAAAGTGATAAAAAAAGAAAAGAAAATGGAATGAATTATTGATGAAAAGAAACCCCTTTGTAACCGATTAGTATTTTGTCGAACTTCCGGAAATGCTAAATCGGAATGATTGCTGGTTAGTACTGGGATAATTTTGAAACGTGAAATAGTCGAATGACGATTACATTTGCAAGCATTTACGACTATATTACAATTTCCACAAATTATCTAGAATTAAATTTTTGATCGATTTTTTATCATTAAATTCATGATAAATGAAAAGAAGAGAAAATTCTTAAAAAATTTTGAAAAATTAAAATGTAATAATAAAATATTTTATCATATTTTTTTATTTTTTTGCCTAAAAAATTGAAGAAAATATTAAACTACTAAATGATTGCTGGAAAAAAAAAAATGAAATCTCTAACAACAAATTTTTAGCCAATTCTAGCAAATCCGGAAATATTGCCTCTTTCTAAACCGGTCAAATTATTATTGAAGAGAAGGTTTATCGAATTATTGTTGGAGAATAATAGACAAAAATTTTATTTTATTTTTTATTTTTTAAGTTTTAACAAAATAAAATACCTCATGATCATTATTAGAAACACTTTCATGGTCTACGGAAAAACCGGAGCATATTTCCTGAAGCAATACCAGTGGTGCTTTCTCGGATACTTCGGAATCATTCATCGCATTGCTAAGTGATTTATCATCCGTAAAACTGAGCGCATCATCAAGTTCTGCTATTCCTTTGGATAAACCTTTAAAAAAAAAAAAAAAAAAAGGAAAAAATTGTAATATTGTAAATTATTTAATAATTAATTAATAAATTAAATGAAGTTTTCATTTTAAAACAAACATTAAATTTGGCTCCGTTTAAATAATAAATAAAATTAAATTAATTTTTCTCTCTTTTTTTTACAGTTATCTTTTAAATTTAGTTCTTTTCTTTTTTTTGTCTCATAATTTAATTTAATTTTCAGTACTAATAGAAACAGAAAAAAAAAACAGAAATACAATAAATTATTACCATAAAATAATGAAGAAAATGAAACAAACTTGGTGATTTTTCATCAAATGTTATCGTATTACTTCTTGCAACTATTCGTGCTGTATCATTATCACCTGTATGATAATCACTAACACTTCGAACAATGGAACTTGACCGAACTGATTCCATATTATTTCCATTTTCCTAAATTCAACAACCAATTTTGTTTTTTTTGTTTTTTTTTAATTTTATAAATTATTAAAAGTTTTCTTTCAAATATTTGATATGTAATCAAAAAAAAAAAAAAAAAAGAAAAAAAATTTGATAAATTTGAGTATTACTTTTTCCACTGATTGCTTCAATTTCTGGGCACTAGTTGAGCTAGAAATTAATCCTCCATCACATCTATCATCATCTTTTTCTTTCGGTAAATTTGATGATAAAACTGTAAGACTTGTACGTGGTGGTTTTGGTGGTGGAACATCGTTGTACGGTGGAAGATTGGCAATTTGGGATGGTACCGTTGATAAGCGACGTGTTATTGTTTCATTTGCATCACCTAAAATTATTTTAATTAATTAATTTTATTAAATTAAATTCTTTTTAAATTTTTGCTAGATAAATTAGTTTAATATTTATAGCAAAAAGATGCAGGCGATGTATGTATGTGTCAATTTGTTAATGCAATATTTGATAAAATATTATTATTTAAAGATAAATATAGAAAAAAACAAAATGTTTAAATTCATTAAATGCGCAATTTTTTTTTTCATGAAGTTTTTTAAATAATTTAAATTACTTAATAAGTTAAATTGAATTTAATTTTTGATAATTAATTAAATGACAATTTTTTCATCTTAATTACCAAGATATATTCCTTGAACAGCGGAAGTTGGTAGTGTTTTCTTGGCAACCGTAATAAATGGGAAATGCGAACGGCGCTGTTTTACAGGCGCACAAAAGCATAGCACTTCCGGTTGCTGATACTGTAACATTTTATTGAACTGATAAATAAATTGGCTAATTATGGCACCTTTAATATTTTATTTAACTAATAAATAGATTACTCAACTACGGGTACTGTAATATTTAACTTGACTGATAAATGGATTGGCTAATCATGGTGCTGCAATATTTTATTTGACTAATAAATAAATTGGCCAGTGATATTGTAATATTTTATTAGACTGACAAAATAAATTGGCTAATTCATATTAAATAAAATACGAAAAAAGAAGAAGAATTGGCAAAGAAATGTTATTGGAAATGAATAACCTGCCAAAGTGATTGCCAAATTTTTAATCCACTTTCTAAGCGAAAATTTGAAGCTAAATCTTTTTCATTGATTACATGTAATAGTGGTGTAATCATATACACAAATAATTGTATACTACTAATCGAAAATGCATATTGTCGTATTGAATGTGCAGGAAAGTCTGCTGACTCTGATAAGCTCTAAAAAAACAAATTAATTTTATAAGTGAAATGAAATTGAAAAAAAAGAAAAGAAAAAGAAATAGGAATGATAATTGTAAAATTAATGTGAGAATGGAACTAAAAATTTTTTATTGCCTAATAAAATTGATTTCACATCTGTTTTCTGAGCTAAAATAATTTCCAATTCTTCGAAGGAAATATCTCGCAAAGATTTGAAACAAAAAAAAAAAAAAAAAAAAAATTCTGGCAAGTTTGAACAAATTTTTGCCATGCAAAATCCGATGAAATTGCTTGTTTTTTTCATTTTTCATTTTTTATGAACAGTAGAAAAAAATATGAATTACGAAATTTCATTCATAAAAAAAAAATAACTTCAATTTCAATCTTCAAAATTACAGTTAAATTGGAAAATCAAAATCATTTAAATAGTGTGCTTTCTTTTTTTTTTTTTTTTTTTTTTTTTTAAATCACTATAAAATTTGATAAAAGTAGTAAAGAAATCCAGATTTAATTAAGAGTGATAATCTCAGGTTTTTTTTTTTAATGTAAGATGATCAATTCACTAATACTACTGGAACTTTCAGTAAGTTAAATTCTAAGTTATTTCTCAATACTTAGTAGCCGTTAAAAAAAAAAAAATCGCAAGCAAAAAACCTCATATCATAAAATTGCAATAATTTTTTGATTTTAAATCCTTGGACTGATAGAATTAAACATAAAAGAAAAGAAAAAATCGTCATATTCGTTAAATATAACTATAAAATTTATGAATATGATTTCAGTGATTTTTCTTATAAGTCTTGCTACTCATATTTAGCAAATTATTAATTAAACTTTTTTTTTTTTTTCAACAGAAAGTTTAATAAAAAAAAAAAAAAATGCAAAGCCGTTCCAACTTTCACTGTGTTAAAATTTAATTAAACTATATGTAAATCAAATTTTTTTTCCATCTAAAGTGCAAATTCAGTGTGAAATTGAAAGGAAATTCATTTAATTAAATGCCAAATTCATTCCAATTACTATATCTAATAAAAATTTTCACCGAACTAATTTTGGTTTCACGTAACATACGCATAATTTTTTTTTTTCTTTTTCTACCTCTTAGCAGTTCACACGTACCAGAATCACTTAAGCATGCATCAGCATCACTTAAGCTTGTATCAGAATCACTTAAGCTTGGACCAAAATCACTTAAGCTTGTATCAGCACTTTAAGCTTAAGCTTCATTTTATACTTCCCTGCTATCTCAACCGTAAACATGCTCATTTCTTGAATGAAAAAAAAAGAGTAAAAATAAGTGATAAAATAATTGATTATGCATGCTTCTAATATATAAATAGTAAACAAAAAAAAAAAAGAAAAAGAAAATATTTATGATGGGAAGATATTCAAGCAATGCGAAATATTTTGCATCATTTTTAGTACATATTGAAGTTTGGTTAGTTAAAAAAAAAAGAAGAACTAATATTGAATGGATTTAAATTAGCTAATTTAATTTTAAACGCAAAATAGCTTGCAAGAATAAAATAAAATTGTGCCCAAAATTTTACAGCTTTAAAAAATTCAAATTATTATTTATTTATTTTTTGATTTTTCAAATAATAGGCAACAGATTTTCTAAAATAATATGCCAACTAAATAAATAATAACTGATGAAAATTCAGGCAAAAAAAGAGGAAAGAATCTTATGTGAAAGCTTTTTACGTGAAAAGCATATGGTTGATAAAGTTGTTTTATGTGAAAAGTGGAAAATTTTGAAGAATATAGTAGTTGACAAGAGTGAAAGTATCGTTTAGATTGTTTTTGAAATTGCATTTCTATTTTTGTTGTTTAAAATTTCAATTTAAACTATAAACTAGCTAGAAGTGATCAGGCAGCATATGAAAATAGTCCACTCTAGCAAAATACTTCTTCTTACTTATTATGAAATTTTTCTTTTTCTTTTTTTTGATTTTTTCGCTTTAAGGATTAATTAAGCGACAATAAAGTGCTCATGATATATTTATCTAGAAAAAAAAAAATAATTTTCGAATTTTATTTAATAATTAAAATAATCATAAAAATATCATGAAACAATGAATGCAGTAACTGTTCCAGTATTATATCCTCTCAGATTTTGCTTACTAATATAATGCTAAAATTTTAACTTATCTGATCACTTATCGAGCATATCAATAAATGTTACTGAAAAGATTTATTGCAGCTATAAATTTTGACATAACTCAAATACTCTCAAACAGAACAGATCCATAAATTTACATATTTCAAAAGCTTAGGCTGTAAATTTGATAATTTGTTAAAAAGATTTTTTTTTTTCTCCTTATTTTGTTTAGAACAATACTACTATCTATGCACGAATAATTACTATAAGTATGTAATATATAGTTGTATCAAACACGTAATAAACTTGCGTGTTATAGTTATATCAAGGAACATAAGCATGAAGTAGAGTTAGATAATAATAGTTGTAATATAACCATAACTATGCTTTATAACTATTATAGCTATGTCGATTAATATATGATGGCTAAATCTATGTAATATAGTTATACAATATAGTTATATGGTACAGAATGCATATAAGATATAGCTATGATTTAGCTGTAAAAGCCGTTTTAAATCAAGACTTTCTTCCGCTAGTGATTATCCGTTTTACCGGATACAATTTTCCGGAATAACTAATAGGAAAATGGGAAAATGAGAAGATAAGGATGAATTTTTTACCTGTCTACTTTCAACATCAAAACATTCATTTGCTGAATCAAGCAGAAGCCAATGCAATATGTATAACATTTTTGCTAACGATCCACTGATAGGCGTATCATCTCGATCAGCAGCCTCTGATAATAGTGATGCGCAGCACTAAACAAATTTAGATTAAATAAACAACGAAAAAGAAGACTAGAACTGTAATAGAATTTATTAGTGGAGCAAAAATTTATTCTATAGTTAAATTCAAAAATTTATATGTTATTTATTTTAAAATTTAAACTCATATTTTATCCGGTAAGCTATAAAAAATTTATCAAAAATTCGCACATTTCAATAGAAATTACGATAGAAATTTCCAAAATTTTTCATATTTTAAGAGAAAATTTGAAATTCACCTACCTGTACAATGTGCGGAAATGTCGCACGAACAAAACGCCAACGTGAAACAGAATTAATTGCATCAGAAAGTGATGGACTAAGTCCATGAAGTATATTTTGTACAACAACCCGTTCAAATGTCTGCAATGTCAAAAAAATTTACTAAAATTTTAATATTTTCAAATTTGATGATTTTTCTTTTTTCTTTTTTTTTTCTTTCAATTTTTATCAATTTTCTCTTCTCATTTTTCTCAGTTGACAATAGTCANTTTACTAAAATTTTAATATTTTCAAATTTGATGATTTTTCTTTTTTCTTTTTTTCAATTTTTATTAATTTTCTCTTCTCATTTTTCTCAGTTGACAATAGTCAAAATATGAAACAATTGAATTTATTCAATTTTTTTAATTTAAAACAAATATTGATTAAATGCTTACAATTGATTTATTTCACATTCCCCTCTAAATTTAGGCTAATTGAAAGCTAAATTAAGACTTTCATTTATTTATTTATTCATTTTAGTCTCTCTGTGTGTGTGTGTGTGTGTGTGTGTGTGTGCTGGACACAGACAGAGCATTCCATTTCACGAGATTTCCTTTTTTTAGCATATTTTAATTTTAATCCATTTCATTACCATTAGCACACTTCCGATGTCATCCAAATTAATGGGGACATTTTCTTCCAGCCCAATCAGGCATCTTTTGTTCGAGCCAAAATGCCACAACAAAACGGAGCAAAACTCTATTTGATACTAAATGATCGGTTCATCAGTAATAAAACTCACCACACATGATGCTTCATGAAGTTTTCCAATTTTTGCACCCAGAAATGGACTGAAAATTTTTGAATTTTTTTCAATAAAATAAAAAAAGGAAACGAATTTATCATATGCTTCATTTTTTTTTGTTAAATGTCAATCATCAGCTACTATTTTCACTTTAAATAAGATTGTAAATTTTATCAAATTTTTAAATCAATGATTTTTCATTTCGCGAAACTGCATTTTCCATAATTTTGCTTTCAAATAAAATTCATTCAAATTAACAGCAATATTTGTGCAATGGTACTTTGTTTGTCGCCACAAAAATGTTTGTATTGGTAATGGAACTGATTCTAACTCATTTTCATCATCATTTATCAGTGATATTCGATCCATAGATCTATAAATACATTGTATCAGTTGTTTTTCAATTATTATTATTATTTTTTTTTTTTTCATTTATCACAAGAAAAAAAAAAACGAAAACGAAAACGAAAATGAAACTTCATCATAGAAATAACACTATCATACGATTACTATTCATTTATTTAATGAAATTCTGATTCATGAAGAAGAAAAAAAGAAAAAAAAAAAAAAGAAGAATTTATTTCATAAATTGTAAAAAATTAATACACATATATTTTGTTGAAAAAAAAGAAGTCAGTTAACATTAAATTATGCAAAGTTGTTGTTGAAAGAAAAAAAAGAAAAAATTTAAGCAAAATATACTTGAAGAAAATCTGAAAAGAAACGAAATTATTGACAACGATTTAATATAGACTGGTAGTTTTAAATGCTCAATTATTTGGCCAAATTTTTTTTTTTTTTGTTAATCAAAAGAAAAAAAAAAAGATGAAAAAAAAGCCATAAAATCAAATAATAATAGTGAAATGAAAAATTTCTAAAAATTGTTTTTCTTTCTTTTTTTTTTTTATTATGCCTTTCCCATATACTTTTCTTCTTCTCTTTTTTTTTTTTGTTTTTTGTTTTTTTGTCAAAGAGCATATTAAATTTTAAAAAAAAAAATTCGTTATTGAAAAGAAAAAAGAGATAATAAGGCAGTTAATGATTTTAGTTGTAATAAAATATCATTTGAAAAACAAAAAAAAAAAAAAAAATTATTAAATGAGATTGCTTCATTTCTAAATGAAATTATATGTTGACAACTTCATGGTTAGCTATATATTTTGATTAAATTTACTCAAAAAAAAAAAAAAAATAACCAAAAAATTTAATCTAATTTGATTTTAATTTAATCAACAAAATTGAATTTAATCGGACGATATGCAACAAAATGTTTTCTTNTAAAAAAAATATAATATCATCGATGAATTATAAAATTCAGATAATTAATTAATTATCTAAAAAAAAAAAATATTGATTACTGTGTATGTCACTTGTTATACGTTTCACATCTTAAAACTGTTCAATTTTAATTTTTCTAATTTAGTTTCCATTGAATACATATATTTCAGCTATTTTCAATTTATCAATATTTTAATATATTTAAATTTCAACACGAATATGTCTATATAAATTATTTTTGTTTTACCAAATGCAAAAAAAAAATCGAAAAATGCATTCAGGCCTCATTTCGATTTATAAATTTCACCTTGTTAATTTGAAGTTTCATCAATGTTAACAAAATAATTATCACTGTAGTTATTATAAAATATTTGAAATGTCTAGAAGTAAATGGTAACACATAATTAGTGATAATTATTATAAGATATTGAAATTCCTCAGTTATTTCTTATCCATTTTAAGTAATGGTTTTTTTTTTTTTTTTTAATAAAAAAAAATACTTAAAGTCCATTTTTGAATGATTAATAGCTTTCAACTTTTCTACGGTTTCTTTTTCTTTTTTTTTTTTTTTTTTTTACATTAATGATTTGCATTTTTTTTTTTTTTTTAGCAGTGAAATAAATTAAAAATTACATTACAAATTTTGCTGCCTAATTTGAAATGGAAATTTTTTTTAACTTAAAATTAATTAAAGCAGTAATAATAGTGATAGTAATAATAAAAGAGAAATGAAAATATTGTAAAGTAATGAAAATATTGAGAAGCTAAGAAGAAATAAAAATAGAAGAGTTTTTTTTTTTTTTTCTTTTTTATCATTGAAATATGCTAGCTTAATTTGACATTTGCTAACCATCTGGCTGAATAACAACACTAAGTTTTTGTTTAGTTTTGATAATTAGGCTTACATGTGAAGAGAAAAAAATGATAAACTTGGCAATGATTGTAATTTTTAATATGCTAATTAAAATATCTATTAATTAAATTTTTTCCGCTAACCGTATATTGCTTGGAATTGAGCTAACTGTTCCACTGAGTGGCATCGGTAGTCGTTGTACAGTACCTTGACGTTGATGCTGTAAATACCGCACATGCATTTTCTTTTTTTGTAGTTAAATTATTTCAATTTCTTTTCTCTTTTTGAAATATTAAACAGTTCCAAGTTCAAATCGATGGAAGATGAAAAATGAATAATTAACTGAGACTAAGTCAGTTAATTTTGATGCTTCAGTAGAAGGTGGAGGAAAAAAGAAAATTAACTCCTTCCGTAAAAATCAGTATCAGAATTGATAAGCTTTTTTCCTTATCAGCCAAGTAAATGATAGGAGATTTTGTAATAGATTAAATAGCACGAATAATGATGAATAATATCATCAAAATGTATCTTTGTGGAAGTAATATAAAGTGAATAATACTAATAATACACATTCCGATGATTGTTCCATTAGGTTATATTCGATGATGAAAAACAGGTTACAATTGATAATCATTATCAGTATCAGTATTAATATTTGTCTATATCGATATATAAATAATGTATTCGATTATGGATATATATTTATATATATATATATATATATCTGTCGGAGGGAAGATTGTAAGAGAGAGAGAGAGAGGGAGAGAGGGAAAAGGAGGGGGAAAGAGAGAGAGAGAGAGGAGAAGGAGGAGGGAGAGAAAGGGAGGAATGATGATAATGGGTAAAATAACACCGCCCTTTATTCCTTCTGGATGTTTTTAGGTTTTGTTTCCTAGGATTTCAGCCATATATTCCCAAATCGGTCCTCAATTCGGCAATTCAATCATTCCTCAACCTTTCTCCCTCTCTCTCTCTCTCTCTCTCTCCGTAGGGGAAATTTTTCGTCGTCAAATTTTCTCTTAAAAATTTTTCAGTTTTCTACCTCTCTTCTTCCTTCTTTTTTTTTTTTTCTTTCCTTTCCCTTTTTTACAATTCAACTCATCTTCATAAACTAACTATATAGCACTTAGTCCATCATCATTTCATCATTGATTTTAAGCCAATTTTTGTTTGAAAAAAAAAAAAATTTTTTTCACTTTTTTTTTTTTTTTTGCCCAAATAGTATATTTGTTAGGGAATCTAAGGGCTAAGAAGGAAAAGAAAAGAAAAAAAAGTTTGTGAGTTAGTTATAAAGATAGAAGCACTTGGCTTCTTTTTTTTTTTTTCAAATATTTTTTTATCTCTCTTCTTTTACTCATTTCTTAAATAGAAGTCAAATTGTGTTGATGGCGAGGAAAAAAAGGAGGAAGGAAGACGAAAAATGTACTAACTTAGGACTGGGACTTTTTTCTCAAATTTAGACTGGCTTTTTTTTCCATTTTTTTTTTTTGGTTAACTTCAACTATATTTTCAGGAAAATTTCGCACTCATTCTTCTTGACTTAATTGAAGAGAGTGGGAAAGGAGAGAGAAAGGGACAAAGAGACAGAGACAGAGACAGGGAGAGAGAGAGAGAGAGGTATCATTCAAAATTTCATCGTCTTCTTCTGCTTTTTTTTTTTTTTTTTAACAAGGAAGAAAAGTTAGAAAAGGAAAAATTAAAAGGAATGAAGAAAAGACTTGTCAATTTTTGAATGGAAGAAAAAAAGGCGAAAAGAAAAAGAAAGTTTGATAAGTATATAATTAATTAATAGAAATGAAATTTAAGAACTATATTTGAATTTAACTTACTAAATAATCGATTTAAATAACTAATATTCAATCTTGCAAAGAAAAAAAAAATGAAAATTTGGAAAGCAAAAAATAAAAAAAAAAAGGAAAAAAGGAATTAAAATGTTGAAGTTTATTACAGTGAAATAATGAAAAAAACAGATAACAAGAGAGAGAGAGAGAGAGAGAGGGAGAGAGAGGAACGGGAAGAAAGAAAAAAGGAGAGCCAAACCTTAATTTAATTTTAATTTTAGAATATCATAGCGCAATGTAATTAAATGCAAAGAATTCATTCAAAAATGTCACAGTTTAAAAAAAAAAAAAAAAGACGAATTCACACAATTATATGCTACCTATTATTTCTTAAATGATTTTTTTTTTTTCATTAATTTGTTAATTTAAATGAAAATTTTTTTTTTGAAAATAGTTAATTAATAGAAGAGATATCTTTAATATAATATTTTTCACACATGCATAATCGTAATTTTGATGCAAATAATTTTAGCAAATTTTGAAATGAACTTAAAAATTGAAAATGATACAACAATAACATATGTTAATGACATATGCTAAATATAATGCCTATTTAATTAAATATTTCGCGATAAAAGTATTAATTAGTTAGAATGAATTGATTTATTAGTTTCGAAGAATATTAGCCTCCTTTTCGTATTTCTTTTCTGTCATAAATGCAGTTTGCAAAATATTTTAAACCATCAAAGTTGGCTGGCTCATTGTTTCGAGCACAGTGTGCTAAATTTTTTAAATTAGCAAAGTCGGTGAATTAATTCAAGTCCTGAAAAGTAGCAAAATTTAAAATTTGAATTTTTTCCAATTCAGATTGATAATGGTGATATTTTGTTTATGGATGATAATAGTGCGACAGATTCTATGATAATGATGGATGCTGAAGAGATATTGCAGCAATAACAAGCTAATTAACTCATTCATTCAAAAGTTATTTCGTACGACTGGAACGAAAAGGGATGAAGAAGAAAAAAAAACACGCATAAAATTGTAATTTCCGGTATTCCGGATTATTCGTTTTGATAAAGAAGCGAAACATTCGAGTAGTACAAATGGAAAATGGAACAGAAAGAGATACAAGAACTCACTTAGGCGTGCAATTTCCGGTATTCCTGAATAATTTCTGTGTGGCAATTTCTTTAGCGGATTTTAATTAATCTTAAAAGCAATTAAATTATTTCATCTCATTTTCGTAGGCAGAATTTTCTTCAAATCACAAAAGTCTTGAAAAAAAAAAGTCTATTCAATTCACATAACTTATTCAATAAAATTAGTTCATAAATATTGGAATAGAAAATCATTGAAATTTTCTGAAATTTATGAACAGGATGACTTTTCCTGTTTTGTTTTTGGAATTAAAAATTTCCAATCAAAAGTATACCAAGTCTTTCGTTCTTTTTTATAAATCTTCGATACATCGTCAAAGTGGCAAAATTATCTTATCATCCTGAAGGTTTCCCGAGAAATTCCGCATACTGAGAATGATATGAATTTTTTGTTTCGCTGCACCGGACGGCTAAAAATGCAGGGAAAAGTTAATAGCAGTAATTTATTAACTTCATTTAATTAATTCCCTCAAGTGAAAATTATGATANTTTTTTGTTTCGCTGCACCGGACGGCTAAAAATGCAGGGAAAAGTTAATAGCAGCAATTTATTAACTTCATTTAATTAATTCCCTCAAGTAAAAATTATGATCNTTATGATAAAATGCACTACATTAAGAACTATAGCAATTTTTCCGGAAATCCATAATAAAAGGAAAAACTTTAAAAAAGTTTTAAATTTTTAAGAAGAAAGAGAAGGAANAAAATGCACTACATTAAGAACTATAGCAATTTTTCCGGAAATCCATACTAAAAGGAAAAACTTTAAAAAAGTTTTAAATTTTTAAGAAGAAAGAGAAGGAAAAGGATGACATTATTTGGAGGCTGCAATTCCGGAATTCCACTTGACGATTGCATATTTTATTCTGAACTAATTGTTCAAAAAGTTTATCAAGCATGATCAATTGCTAATTAATTGAGCAATGTAGTGCTTAAAAATTTATTATGTTGTTCTCAAATTTGAGAAAAATTTTCAAAATTTAACTAACATATGCTACTATTGATTTTTCAATAAAAAATTTTTTCTTTCTTAATTTTTTGTTTAAAATTTACAGTGAATTTGATTCTCTATAGATTCAGTTAATTTTAATTAAATTGATTATTACTCTGCATNATTGATTTTTCAATAAAAAATTTTTTCTTTCTTAATTTTTTGTTTAAAATTTACAGTGAGTTTGATTCTCTATAGATTCAGTTAATTTTAATTAAATTGATTATTACTCTGCACAAGTGTTGGTAATTTTAAGTTTATGGATTAAAATTTTAATCAAAATGATTGATATTTTATCAAATAGTTTATAGTTGCAGAAAATGAAATTAGTGTAAGGATGTAAATTCTGGAAGTTACTTAATTTTTTTTTTTTTTTTTTTCTTGTTCAATTACAAAATTGATGGCATCTAATTTTGGATATTACAAATGAGAAATGATGCATTTATGCGCGGAGTTGATGTTGTTGGAATGAAATTGCATTTTCATTTTTTTTTTTCTCTTTTTTTTTTCGAAAAGTTTATTGTTGAATTTAAAAAGGTGGAAGAGAGGAAAATGTTTCCGTTTACATTTCACTGATGTCAATTTGATAAATTTATTTAATTCGAGAAAATATCTATTAATTTTGATAAAATAAGAAAATATGCTTCTCAAAGTGATGTGAAAAATCGCAGTATTCTTCTCCTAATAGTTGATTCAGTAAGAGAGAATTAAAATATCGAATATCATCAATTATTTGACTTCAAGTTTTTTTTTTTTTTTTTTTTTTTTGCTAAGAAGATTTGAAATTAATCCTCATCGTAAATAAAAATTGCATTAATGCGCTAATCATTTATCATCCTATTTTATCACTCCAATAATTTAGAGAATTTCGAAAGTTACTTTTTCATCATCCAAACAGTTTTGCAAATTTTTGGAAAAAACAAATGAAAAAAAAAAAGCAAGTTAAAACGAAATTTTTTGTAGATTTCAAAAAAAAAAAAAAATTGAAAAATTAACTTGCAAAAAAAAAAAAAAATTATTTGATATTTTTAATTACTAAATATTCTCGTGAAACCACTAAGTTTTTCTTAATTTATAAATAAATTAAAATAAATAATTTATTAATAATTTACAAATAAATTAAGAAAAGCTTAGTAATTTTTTAGAAAAACTTTTTAAGAAAAGAATTAAGAAAAACTTAGTATTATTATATATATAATACTACTAAGTTATATTACATATTTTGTTATATACATATATAATATTTTTGAACAAATTTTCACAGTGTTAATATCTGATTTATTTAGAAAAAAGTATCTTTTTTTTTTTAACTTAATTTAAAAATTTTAAATGTCATCAGAAATTTCCTAAATGAACACGAAGAATAAATAAAAAAAAAAAAGGTGTAAAGTTTATATAATGCTAATCCATGCCTGCTAGCAATAGGACTAATTCATACTTCTTATTATTCTTCTTCTTACTAATGGATACTTTTTGTTTTTTTTTTTTGTGTCAAGTTTATTCATTTTATAATTTCTTTGTTTTTTCTTTCTTCGTTCTTTTCCTTAAGTCAAATATCTCTTTAAACAGTTTTTTTTTTTTTCTTTAAACTAAAAATCTTAAACTGAATTCGAAATTATAGAAATTGAATAGCTGTACAATTTAACAAAGAAAAAAAAAAAAAAAAAGCTTTTAGTAAGCATTTATTTTACTGCTTCTTTTTTCTACTACTGCTACTACGAAATAAACAAATAACAAATAGCTTTTTGGATAATCTCATCAAATAAGTATTTTTTTTTTTTTTTTTTTATTATATAAAGTAATTAGTGGAATTTTTTCAGATTTAATCTTTCTAAGAATAATTTTAGCTTTATAATTAATTGCTCAAACATATTAGCTGTTTACTTTTTTTTTTTTAATATTTATTTATTTTTAAGTTTATTTACTTCTTTTTTCCTTTTTTTTTTTTCCTTTTTCTTTTGCAAATTCTGGTAACTTTTATTTTGTTTTCCAATCATCGTCACAATTATCGAGAAATGATTAATGAGTGTGAAATCCCAGAAGATTTAGCAGTGCGACACACGAATGGCCCAGAAGGCTTCAACAAAATTCTCAGATTTTCCATGCATACGTCTCGAAGTAATTTATAAAAAAGAAAAAAAAAAAAATAAAGTGAAAAAATTGAGCAAAGGGAATGGAGGAAAACTTTCGGAAAATAATTTTTATATAAATTTAAATTATATCTGAAAAGAAAAAAAAAAAAAAAAAGGAAGAAAAATCAAAAAGAATGTTTATTTATTATTGTGATTTAAAAAAAATTTCACATTTAAAATATTTGAAAAGTTAATGGAAAATGCATGTTCTGTAGTATTGAAGCTAAAAGAAACTTTTTTTTTCTTTTTAAATTTGAGAATTTAATTTTTTTTTTCCTTAATTTATCATTCAGGATATTTGCAAAACTAACAAAAAATACACGCTTTGCAGTATTGCAGTCAAAAGAAGCTCCTTTTTTTTCTCCTTCTAAATTTGAAAATTTAATTCCTTTTTCTGAATTAATCGATCATTCTAATTTCTAATGAAAAAAATTTTTTTAGTTTCAATACCATAAAACTGATTTAGAGAGACAAAATTATATGCATTTTAATGTACTTGATAGCTGATTTTAAAAATAAGCTAAATTAGTTTTAGCATAAAATAAAATTAAAAAAAAAAAAATTAAGAAAAAATGCTTCAAACGGTATTGTAGAACTGAAGGACTTGCGGCTAAACAATCATTAATTAAGGTTTCTTTATTTATTTATTCTTTGCTTATTTTAATATTTTCATTTCTTTTTTTTTTTAATATTATATATGTTAAAACTAATTTAGCTTATTTTTTTTCACAATTATTTTCTAAATTTTTTTTTTTTGCAAAAAATATAAAAGCCAAAATCTTTGCGATATTATTTTTAATTTTACATAAAATTAACGAATAATATGGCAAATATAACATTGAAACTTCTAAACATTAATTTTTGCCAAAAAAAAAAAATTGATTTAATTTAAAATTTTCTTAGAATTTAGTTTGAAGTTTAGTTAAAGCTTTTCATAATTCTTGCTAATTATCAATCAAATCAATTCGCATGAAAGCATCAAGTGTCGATGAGAAAGAAAACTTAACCCATAACGATAGATTATTCACAATTCTCGAAAAATTTATGCTAATAAATCGTTCGATTGCCCTCTGATGCGTTTCTCATTTTCGCATTTTCATAAATAAAAAAAGCAAAAAATTAGATTGAATCTTTTTTTTTTTTTTTGAAAATTAATTATGCCACTGATGAGTTTTCCAATAATGCACACAAAATTATACAATGAGATGCTGAAATGAGGATAAAATGAAGGTAATCAGGAAGAGTGCTTGTTAGAAAATTTTATTTATTTTGATATAAAATAGAAAATTTATTCTAGCGAAGATAATACAGTTTTTTTTTTTTTTTTTCTTTCATCTTCTAGAATTTTGTATTTCAATTCAGTTTTTTTTTTTTTGCTCTGTCAAATTTTCAGTTTGTTAGAAATCAAATAATGAAAAAAGGAGGAAAAAAAAAAAACAGGGAGGGGAATTTATTGGATTGCGAATCAGTCCAAAAAGTAATTGAGTAATGAACAAGAATTAGAAATTCAATTTTTATTTGATATTCCTACTTAAAATGGTACAGAAAAAATTTCACTTTTTGATGTCCAACAAAAAAAAAAAAAGCATACACACACATGTACACTCACTCACTGTATTGCTAATTAATTAGTTCAAAATTTGTAGAAGCTAAAAAGTGTCATTAATAATTGGTGATCATTCATTCCTGTAAATCTATTTCTGAACTGTATTAATTAGCTAATTAAATGCTTTTTTTGGAACTTCATTGTTAGAATCAAAAATAGTTTCTGAAATTGAATGAGCAACATTAAAATGTTCTGGCGACGTAACGTAAACGTAATTATCTACGTCATTGTCGCGAAATCTCAGGATACTTTCTGCTGTGCATCTACGTCATCTCTTTGTTTATCAAAAGAGTTGACACGTGTACGTGTGGGAATTTACGGAATGACGGAAAGAAATAACAACGGGCATTTTCTGGAATGAATACTAACTGGATCAAATATTGAATAATCTTTTTGGATCAGTTCAAAAAATTTTCCCCAAATGAATGAAGTTTGCTTAATGATGAGATTTAAAAAATTAAGATTAAACTTTAATTGTTAGTCAAAGGGATCAGTGGATGAAGTTTAGCATTGATTACAAAGTGAAATCTCAGAGAATAATGAAAAGTTAAATTTATTTTGGCTGATTATATCCTCAATAGAGGACAGAAAACTAGCCAGCCAAGCAAACTGCTTAATTACTCTTAATTATTTATAATTTATAGGTGTTAGAAAATCCCGCAGAAGCATTATTAGTTTGCCACTTTAATGGAATAGATGGGTTTATGCCAGCAAGAAAAGTCAAAAAAAGAATGAAAAATTGTGCAAATTTATGAAATCTTAAGCTTTCAAACATTTTAGTA
The DNA here is from genome assembly GCA_003640385.1 of Setaria digitata. Classification (NCBI taxonomy): domain Eukaryota; kingdom Metazoa; phylum Nematoda; class Chromadorea; order Rhabditida; family Setariidae; genus Setaria; species Setaria digitata. The sequence goes on along the minus strand of RCAB01000275.1, from coordinate 12,256 downwards.
AAAAAATATTTAAAAAGTATATATGTTCATTTTAGTAAAATATTTTTAAAAAGTTTCAGCAAATTTATTAAAATTACAATTACAGGAAAATTACAAATCATGCTATATCAATTTTAATTTTTTCTTTTTTCTTCTCCATTCAATTTTCAAAATCGGATTACTGTTTGGTTAATTAATAAAATAAAATATTTTAGAAAATTTGATAGATTTAATAGAACTGCAATCCTAGGAAGCAATAGACACATTTTAATTGTAAATTAAGTCACATTAATTTAACTTATTCTTTTTAATTTATTCCTCAAAATCGAATTACCATTAGATTATTTCTTTTAATAAACAATTTACAATTTAACATGAGTCTTAATTTATTAAACTGTTGACATATCTGATTGTTAATTCTTATTAAGCTTCCCTATTAATTCATTCCTTTTAAGTATTCAATTTCAACTTGGTCTGATCAGCTAACTGCATAATAACTTTCATAACATTTTATTTGAACTCTATTCATCGGAAGCTATTTCATTCATTGTTTAAAGTAATCATAAATTATTTGTAAGTAAATTTAATTATCTAGAATGATACTTTTAAAAAAAAAAAAACGAAATATATCTGGTATCAGTTTTAAGATCAATCGTTTATTAAGTTCTCGAGATCTCTCCTATTCTAACTCTCGAGTTCTATCTTGCCTTTAGTTCTTGAAATTTGTTTTTGCTAAGGATTGAACCATGTGCTAATTATGAAGTTCTTCTGATTGGAAAGAGATAAGAAGAAATGTTATAGTCACTGAGCTTTAAATTAATTTCATCTTAATTCAATTCCAATGAAAGAAATGAGAAGAGCGGAACTTGAATAAATTTCAACTTATTAAATAAGGTTTTGATCTTACAAAACATAAATAAATAGAAAATAGCACAAAGTATATCTCTGAAAATGAAATAAATTAGACAAAGTGATTCTTTCTTTTCTATTTAATTATGAAAAGAGGTAGTAAATTTAGTGAGAGAGGAAAGAAGAAAATTGATGATAATTAGGCATGCCAACCTTTCCACACTCGTGATGTATGTAAATACTTACTAAATAAAAATGTTTCAAGCAGCGAAAGTTGGAAATTTTAGGAAAAAAGGAAAATGAAATTTTGGCAAAAAGAAAAAATTAAAAAAAAAAAAAAAAAAACAAAAAAGAAACAGTTAAAATGATTTTTGATTGTTTTACATTCCAATAAAGTTATTTATTAATTTATTTTGTTTTGTTTTTTTTTTTTTCGCAAAATTTTGCAATTCAGTTATATAGAAGATTAAAAATGTATTTTACCTATAGTTTATTCATTTCCATTTCAATTTCATATTTTCGAAATGGCCAAAAAAAAACATTTACTTTTTCCTTTTTCCTTTTTTCTTTTTCTTTTTTTGCATCAAATAATGCTTTTAAAAATTCACTACTTTAATCGATGATAAAATTACTACAATTTTAATTTGACAAAAAAAAAAGCAAAACAAATCGAAATAAATTTTAGAAAAATAAGCAAATAAGGAGGAGAATTTGATTAAGTTTGAAATTTTTAATGCTAATGGCAAATTTTTCACGATGCTAAAAGTGTCAAACGGATTATTTAGACGAAGTCATAAAATGCTAATTTGTTTATTCATTATTTTGCAAAAGTAATAGTAATAAACAGCGCAAAATGGATTGCGAAATTATCGGAATAAATGTGTAAAATTATATTTCAATTTGCTACCGGAAGATGTTAAAATTTTTTGCAAACACTAATGAGCTAAAATTTTCAATCATCTTTTATCATTTTCAACAATGAAAACTGATAAATGCTATCTGTTTACGGATGAGAAATCATGTAGTGAGTGTAAAAATTTAAAAAAGTTAAAATATAAAAGTTAAATTCGCAAAAAGTTTTTAATCGGGAAGTCACATTATTCGCTTTTACTTTTATTTCCATTTTTTCTTTCGTATAATTTTAGCTGAACTTTTTCACAATTAAATTAAAATTATGTGCATATTTCGTGTTTTTCTCATTTTTTTTTTCTAGAGAAAAATTTTTAGAAATTATGAAATAACATAATTTTTAAAAAATCTTTTCAACAAATTGGGAAAATTTTTGCATTCCATCTCTTTGCATTAATAATTGCTGGAAATATTTCATTTATTCTTTATCCAGTTCTTTCAAGCTAAACTTCAAAACGACTGAAAGTTATAGATTTTTTAAACTAGTTAGATAGTGCATGAAATTTGAATTTTCTAATTAAGTTAAACATAACGGAAGTTCAAAACTGCATATTTTTTTTTGAAAAAAAAAAAAAAAAAATTAAATGCAAATGAACTAATAGTGATAAATTGTGGTTAAAGCATCGCTGAAAGCTGAGGGGAAGAAATTTGATTCGTGTAAAGAAATTTGTCTTCTTGTTGCCGATAATTAGCAATTAATAATTAATAACATACCTAATTTAATTAAAAATATAAATTTCACAGATAATATGTCGTGAAAAATGATTTCCACCTTAAAGATTGTTCATGTTCTTGTTAATTTAATTCTAAAAAAAATATTCTATGGATAAATTTTTTGCAATATTGTGAAAATAATCTTGATTTATTTATTTTTTCGTTTTTTTTTTTTCTTTCTATTTATTCTTTTGCTAATCATACTCACTTGTACATAGCAGCCGATCTAGATAAGTCGCGCTATGCAAGTCTTATTTAATATAGCTAGATTTAAAGAAGAAAAAAAAAACTAATAAATATTGTTGTGATTAGATATTCAACAAAATATGCCAGTATTTTGAATTTTTGCAAAGTTTGAATAAACATATATGGCCAATATTAGCCTAGAATTTATTGCTTTAAAATCTTTTGAAAATAGCCTAAATTTCTAGTTTCAAAATATTGTCCATAAAAATTTCTCATACATTTCCTATACAAATGGCTTTTCATTTTTACATTCTAATTCAGCCTAAATATTACAACATTCTGAAGAAGCATGTTAAATTTTAGTTAAAAATTTTTTTTTTTAAATAAATTGCTTTCGAAATCAACTCGCGTATAATCGGCTTAAAGTATACTTCTTTATAAGTATGCAGCCAAATACTTTTATGCTTCAAGCTTGACTTAGCTATTTAATCATGATGAAAATCTTAACTTTATTACGTCAGAAATATACAAAGTGTTAGAAACACTAATTAAAGTCTTTTAATTGAACCTGATATTCTCTTCAATTATTCCATTGCTATATGATCGACAAGCATTTATGGGAAACTTCAAATGTTGCAGAAAAAAAAAAAATTCCCAAGACACTTGCTACTGTAATTAAAGGTAAAAATATACCTATCATATATTTATTATCGTCAGCCATTTACAATAGTCAAATTTCGAGTAACGACTTTTATATTTCATTAAGAAGATTCTTCATTTTGCAACAACGAAATTTTTAAACAAATAAAATGAAAAAATTGCTACTTACAGTAAGTATGTGAAGGTAATATTATTTGTTTCTGATTTGGTTTGAAATTTTAACACGAAATTTAAAAAATTGTCGATTTTAATGCTACCAAAAATTTTACTATGTTTCAGATTTATACGACACAATGGGAACGATTGATCATTATCAGTGGTACTTCAGAACTGCATTAATGATAATAAATTTCTTCTACTTGAGAATTCTCGGAATACATTTGAACATAAAGATTTCTTCTTTATTTTTGATGTTATCGATAAAATCTTGAAACGGTTGTTGTCATAAGCTTTTTTTCTCTCTCTCTCTCAAAAAAAAAAAAAAAAGCAAACAAAATTCCAATCTATTGAGTAAAAGAAATCTTAACAGATAAAAAAAAAAAGAAATGAAAACTTTTGCTTTTATTTAAAAAAAAAAAACTTGTAATTAAATAATTAAAGCATGACTGCATTAATAAAAGCTGCCGAAAATAGTTGGAAAATTTAAAAAAAAAAAAAAGACCTTCAGAAGATAATAAAAAATGTTTGACTCTTGAGACAAATAGAGCAACTGTATATTGGATACAGTAAGAATCACCAATGTACTGTAGGAAATATTAACAAAAATGCTTATTTGGTGCAAATACGGATTACGGTAATAAGTGAAACGAAAAATTGTTAAACCAGGTAAACTAAAAAAAATTAAACATTTAACTAATAAAAATTTTTAATATACGGTAATTCCCGGTATCACCATATTTTCTAACAGTAAATTGTATTTTAGGAGTTACGCTGAGAAAAGAAATGTGAAATTAGATCTTAGAAATTAAAATTAAAATTCGATTAGTATTAACGGTATTTTGATTGCATATTTACGTGTAATAAAACTGTAAAACTTGCACATTTGAATCCTATTTGCGATATTTTAATTAAATATCAATATACTATATAACTATATACTTTATATGTATGAAACTGTATATTCTATGTATTATTTATTTATAAAATTATATTTTTTGCATATTTACGGAAGTTTGATTGCATATTTATACGCTATAAAATTGCACATTTGACTAACTATTTAGAGTAGTTATTGTCTTACAGTGAATTTTAAAAGCAACAACTAATAATTAGCAAATTTAAAGACCTTTAAAATTAATACAAATATAATATGATCACATTTGCTAAAATAATTCCATACTTAATGCGAAATTGCGAAATTCCGATCCAAAAGAGAAAATGTAATTTAAGAAAAAAAAAAAAAGAAAGAAAAAAATGCCTCGAGAATAACAATTGCACAAATAGTAAATGGTTTTACGAAGCTTATGCTGTTTGCGAGATGATAATAGATTTATGTCGGACTTTCAGAAGAATAGACCTGAATCAATAGTTGAAATTGAAATGAATGTCAAAAGGAATTAAAATGTAAAACAAGAAAACATCTGCTAATTTGACAACATTGAAAAACAAAAAGGAAAATCAGTTCAATCGTATCATAATATACTAAAAGAATATTCTTTTTATTTTTTTTTTTTTTTCTCAATTAAATTTTTCTATATTATTCTGTCAAAGAAATATATGAAAATAGTCTCGAGAAAGTGTAAGCTAGCACTGAATTCACCCAGATTATATCATCTCTCGCATATTATTATTAGATTATATCATTTCTCATATGATATTATTACTATTATTTATTATTTTGTTGTTATCATTACTATTTTTGTCAATTTTAATTGTGATAGTTGTGACATTTTGAACATTTTTTTATTTTATAAATTAATAAAATTATTATTTTGCCTCTGATATGAGGTTAAATTATTTGTAAACTGACTCTACATAGCACGAATTGATTAACAATTACAAAGAAGAATATTAAGCTGTAAAGTGGAGGTTATTAAAATTTAAAAAATTGAAATAAAAAAAAAAAAAAAAGGAAGTTTAACTGACAAATCGATAGAATTGTGATAAAATTAACACTCAATATGACGCCTCCTATTGTTATAGAAATGAATTGCGAATATGAAATCCATTATCAAAAATAAATATATATATATATATATATATCCATTTTTTCTCAAAAGTTAATCTAGTAATTTATTTCTTTTTTCTTTTGAAACGATTTTAACTTAAGTTTAAAAAAAAATCAATTCGTCAATTTTTCCGCTAATAATGAAACGCTGCATTATTGAAACTGAAGATAACTGATTTGACGTAGAATTTGAAAATTTTCTAATAATTAAAGTAATTAGGCGATTATTTAAAAGAAAAAAAATTCGAGCAGACATAGTGTAATTAAATAACAGCTAATGGTATAATCATGAAATTCTCATCACGATGAATGCATAAATGAAAAAAAAAATTTTTTTATTTTAATTTCATTTCTTTGCATTAATCATGCAATGCTATTTTTGGATTTTAAGTTTTCAAATAACTTTTCATTTCTTCTTTCAATTCTCTAAAAATTCAAAACAACGATTTGAAATATTAAAATGGGAATGAATTTAAAGAAAGTGGAAAAAAAAAATGAAAGAAATGAAAAAAGAAAGTGTACGCAAGCAAAATACACTGAAAAAGTATAACTTTTTAAAAATGGAAATGAAAAAGAAAATCAAATAACCAAAAGAAAAAAAAAAAGATTAAAACCAAAAAAAAAAAAATAAACTAATCCAAAAAAAAAGAAGCATCTTTTTTTTTTAAAACAAATAACCAAACTGGATGATATAGACACATTATTAATAAATCTGTCAAGCATTTAAAAGCAATATTTATCAGTGTTATTTTTTGAAAAAAAAAAAAAAGAAAGATAAATTTAAAGAAAATGCGTAGTTTGAAAGATTAAAAGTAACGCCAATTCCGAGTGCTTAAAAAAAAAAAAAAAAAAAAAATGAATTTTTGACTTGAATTGAAATTTTTTTTGAAGCGTGGGGGAAAAAAAGGGAACCGGAAAGAAATAAAAATAATAATTTTTCTTCCTTTTTTTTTTTTTTTTGAATTAAATTAAAGGCAAAGCCAATTCTGAGTGCATGGAAGGGAGGGCAAAAAAAGAAATTGAATTTTTGACTTAAATTGAAAAAATTTTTTATTTTTGAAATGTACCAAGAAAAAAATCGAAAACAAATAGAACTAAAAAATTTTTTTCCGTTTAAACCTTATTTCTACAACTCTTAAGTTATTCTGATAATTTATTTAGTTATTCATATGATTTATTTATGGAATGAAAAAGGAAGAAAATGAAGAAATTACAATTGCTGATTAATTTAATGCACTTTTTTTCTTTTTCTTCCTTCCGTGCAATACCCATCAAAAAATCAAAAAAAAAAAAAAAAAAAAAAGAAAGAAATTAAAATCAGAAATAAATTATTCAACTGAATTATGGTGGCGGTAATTGAATCTATAACACTTTTTGCGCAACAATTATTTTTCTCTCTGTATTTTTTTTCTTTTTTGTATTACCAATTAAAAAATCTTACATTTCATATTCTCGAAAATGAAGTATTAAAGTAAGCTGAAGCGAATCACACATGGCAAATGTTGAAAATGATTTCTAAGTGTAGTAGTAGACTTCTTTCTAAGTGTAGGAGTAGACCATTTATTCAAAACTTTCAACAAATTCAATTTAAAGTTAGTCAATCGATAAATTCAAATTTTCATTTTCCAATTTATTTGTAGCAAATGCAAAGACAAATCATTTTTTTTTCTTTAAAAAAAAAAAAAAAAAAATAAAGGAAAACAAACAAAAAAGAGAAAAAAAAACTGGAAAATGAAAATGAACTAATTAATTAGAAATATGCGAGAAATGTTACCTGTTTCCCTTTTTTTCTTTATTTTTTTCTAAAAAAAAAAAAGGTAATTATGAGAAAAAAAAAGAGGAAAATGTTGAGGTTTTCCTTGAGAGGGATGAAAGAGGAAGGAAAGATGGGCCTGAATAGGCGTTAAGGCTTCTATGAATACATTGTTAGCCCTTAGCCCTAAGGCTTTAGGCCTTAGGCTTCATCAGTGAAGAAACAAATTTAGGATCTTTCGAATGGTCGCTGCAAGGCGTTCCCACTCAACGATAGTTCATTGTCAAAAATAAAAAAGTAAAAAAATAAAAAGATATTAAAATTCTTAGAAAGAGCGCTTTGAAATCCTCCTTGATATACACATATATGTATGCTTACATATATATTTATATATAAATATATAAATATATATATATATATATTCATATATGATTTTTATATATATACAGAGATATATGTTTGTGCATCCTTCTTATCTAGCCTAGGCTAGTTTTAGTCTAGTCTAGTTGCAATACATATATATCCTGTTGTCCTTTATTTGGCTCTCTTCTTTCCCCTCTACGATGCTCATTTATACAGCACTTGTTCGATACGAAGCTTCAAATTATCATCTTAAAAGCAGAAAGCTTTTCATTCAGTCTAAGACATCGAACCAGTTGTTGACATACACCCACACACATCCTCACCCACCTACGCAAGCCGCCCACGCATGCACCCACATACACAGACACCCACACACACACACACACATATATACTCATGTACATTCATAGTGATATTATTGTTGGGTTTGTTGGTTGATTAGGTCGAAAAGTTGAAGTCGAATAGTCAGTTACAACAGCAGTTTACAATTTACTTACAGCTATTTTGTATCAGTTTGTACATATTTTCGTTAAATCATTCTATCGTTTATAATTCAATGTATTTTAATTGTTGAAATTAATTTATCTAAAATTTAATTCATCATGCTTTTGTTTCATTTTCCATTAGGTCAACATTTTGGTTGTGTTAATTAGGCCAATTTATTTTCATGTCTTAATTTGTAGGCATTTTTAAATTAGGTTTAAATGAAATAAATAATATAATATAACTATCTTCTTATCATTCGTGTTATCATTCTTTTTCCCTAACAAATTGTTATCTGTATGAATTATTATTACTATTAGTTTTTAATCCGTTTCAAAGAATGGATGGAAATGCATCATCTTTTCATTAATTATTATGGCAAATGTCCATTAATGGAAAATCACTAATTTAAATATTTTACTTAATAGTATTCGATGCAGAAAACTGAGATTATATTCTTTCTGTTAAAAACAAAAAAAAAAAAAAAAAAAAAAAAAAAAAAGGGATAAATAGTGGAAATGAAAAATTTTAGACATCTATAGCTCAATAAATAAAAAATACTGTTTTGCTGTATTTAATTTCAAATATGTTCTAGTCAACTTTGCTAAATTCATTAAATCAAATCTATATCTATTGTAATTTATTTAGCGAACTTAGTTTTCAATCAGTAATAATTTAGTAATAACAAGAAGTCTTTAATGTATAATATTCTAATTTTTTTCTCTTTTTTCTTTTTATATCAATCATTTGAATGTTTGAACATCACAAGAGAAGAGAATTAAAAAAAAAAAAAAAAACACGGCTGAATTCAAAGTGTTTAAAATGAATTAATAAATGAATATGATTGCTTAAAGTCATTTCTGTCGCAAATATTCTTTCGAATTTTCCGAACTTCCGTCATGTTATTTCCGATTACCATATATTTTCCTCTCATTACCAAATATCCTTCTTGCTCTTTCCAGTCATCACATACAATTTTTTTTTTTTTTCCTTTCCGAAAATCATTTTTAGTCATAATATTGTAATTCACAAACGTTTTTACCGATTCCCAACTTCAGTATTTTCAATCTTTCGTGAACGTTTTCATTAGGCCATTCTAAGTTTTGGAAAAATTTTGATTAATTTTGACTAACATTTTAAAAATATTTTCAGCTCTAGTCCTAGATAATTCAATATTTTTAGTTGTTAAATTATAACGGATTGAATTCCATTTGCGCATTTCAGTTTATGCAAACGAAGATGGAATTCCCGAGAGCATTAAATGTGTCTGAATTTTACATTCCAAAATTTTGAAAGGATAACAAAGGATGAAAACTTTTTGCAAAAAATCCTTTAATAAAATTTAAACTTTTATTTAACAAATAAAAAGAAAAAAATACCACAATTAATGCTTTTAGCAATTTACACTTGTATCAATTTCTAATAAAATTCAAATTTTCACATTAATTTTTAACAAAATTAAAACTTTTATTAATTTCTTGCAAATTTTAGGCTTTTATTAATTTTTAATAAAGTCCAATTTCTAATAATTATATATTATAATGCGGAGAAATAAAAGACATTTATTTCAATATATTAGAAAAAAAAAAAGAAAAGAAGAAAACGAACAAACAATATTTGTTATGAAAATGAAATCATTATGCAGGCACTAATTATATCAACTAGTAAATTAATATTTTCTTTTCTCTTTTTTCTCTAGACGGAAGAAATTTGGCTCTTTTTATTATTCTATTGAATTTATGATAAATTCTATCTTCAGTTCCGGGAGGAATTTCATCTGCTACTTGAATAAATTAAAAAGTTGAAATAATAACAATGAAAAATTAAGACATCAGATTAGTGTGTAACGAAAGAAAACTGATAAAGTTATTAATTATTCTCTAATGTAACATTTTATCACTTTTATAGTTGCAAGAATTGTTTTAAAATTTATTTGCTAGGATTTTGCTCATTTTAGAAATGAAACTTCAAACCTTAAGGAAGCTCAAATTGACTAATTTAATGTAAAGCTCGATATATTGACAAAATTTCTCCCTCATTTAAATTGCAGTATTTAAAAATGATTAATTATTATTGATTAAAATTCATATTTACAATTAAAAAATAAATGAGAAACTCTCGAGGTTTGAAGTGAAAATTATAATATTTCTAATTTTAATTAATCAACCATTATTTGCTTCCATTTTTAGTTCCATGTGTGGAATTGCTATACAATTAACAATGTAATTCGATTATTTTTTGATCAAATGCATCTGTGTAATTATGTATAAGTTCTCTGAAAAAAAAAAAAAAAAAAAACTAGAATGAAATAATTAATTAGGTATATATTCATTTTCATTTTCGGACAATAATTAAGAATATGAATGAAGCAGGCAGAAATTTGGTGCACAATAAGAAGTCTCAAGAAAAGGTTAAAATGAAAAATTTGAGTTAAAATCATAGTAAAAAACACCACCTGGTAACAAAAAAAAAAAAACAAATTTTCTCGCCGAATTTTCACTCTACTTCTATAAATTTCATTTTTTCCAGTTTCAGTAACTGATTTTTTTCCATTTTTATTTGTTTTAAATGAATAGATAAAAATGAAACTAATCGGAATTGTTTAACAATCGCTATTGTAGTAGCATTGCTTTTGATAGTATCTTACCGGACAATATGCTTGTATGACATTAGTGAGCGATATCATCGAAAAATTAATAAAAATGAAAAAAAAAAGAATAATAATTAAAAATTAATTAAATGCTTAAATTTAATTTTTCTCTTAAAAAAAAAAAAGGAAAAAAGATAATATTATCGACTTAAGGGATGCATTATTGAAAAATTGAAATATTTGATTACATAAAAAGGAAAATTTTGTAAAAATAAAAAAATACATATAAATGATGGAAAATCAAATATGTCAGATATTTTTGTCAAACATTATTTTGTGCGGATCGCCGAAATGTTGCAAAAATTCCTGGACGACGTTGTGATCGACATCTTGGCCTAGTTTTAGATGATGGCATTCGTTCCCCACAAACTGGCCCATTTTGTCGTGTTTCCGCACTTTGTGCTCGTTCTTTAATTTTGTTACTGATGAGCAAAATGAATTTGATCATTTTAAATAGTTTTGTGTTAAATTTTTAATTAAAACGAACTGAAATTTCGAATTTATTACATTTTAAATAGTCGTTTTTTTTTTTTTGAGTGTGTATGTATTTGATTAAAATTTTTGAAGAAATTACACTAATTAATTGGTACATGGAAAGCATGTCAGAGAGAACAAAAAAAAAAAAAAGAAAAGGGAATAATAAAACTAGATAAACTCGATGCAATACTGTTTAATTGAATGAAATTTATTGAAAAATATTAGATAGTAAATGAAAAAGAAGCACAAACCTCTTGGATATCTATTATCAAGAAGATCAACTTTTCTGGATTTATCGATCGGTACTGGTCGGGAAATGGTTCGAGAAGTGTCATAATCAGTATCGCTACATTCCGCTTGCGCAATTGGAGCTTTCCGTTCCGTCGTTGTCTGCTTTACGACGTTATGTACTGCGTTATTTGAGGACGATCGTCGTATCGCGGAATGCAAGCGGCCATTTGCAACAGCTTGGCCATTTGTATTCGTAAGAGGTGTTGTTGTATTGTATAATCTAAATTAATTCATGTAAAAAAAAAGTTTCGAAACTTCTCATTACAAATGTTTGCTCCGTTAGAATGTCAAATAAAATTTAAGCAAAACTGGAAATGAATTTTTAAGACAAAATTTCCAATTAATAATTATAGTTTTGAGGAAAGTCATTTTAATTACTCTCTCATATCATCTCATTAATCTTTAAAGGTTTTTAAAGAACTTTTTTGTTTTCATTTCTCGTCGAGAGATACATTGTAACAAATTGTAATTTATCAGATCATATTTTTGAAACTGTTAAAATTGATATGCATCACTTATTTATCAGTGATGAAATAATTTCAGTTTAAACTATGATATTTTGTTCTATTAAAACAAAAATTTATATTTAATTACTAACACATTTTTACTAATGATTCTTACTTGCTGCAACATACTGCTTATTTGATATCATTGATGCACTATACACCTGTTTTATAATGCTATAAACCTGCTTACCTTTTAGAAATATTAGCCTACAATTTCACTGCTTATCTGTTATTACTGATAACTCATCGTTCCACTGCTTATCTGTTAT